>JAHZNP010000167.1:0-114652 GCA_020615345.1 Triops cancriformis | reverse complement strand
CTAAGAGCGCCAAAATGAACCTAGTTTTCATTTTGAGTTTATAATTTGGGCATTTTCCTATGCTCCACATGATAAAACATAGAATTCGCTGGAGGGGGGTCTAAAATTCCCTAGCACCCTTGGGTAAGTTCTTGCCATTTAGAAGCTTTCAGTTATAATGCTCAACTAGCTCAATAGAATGGCGTTAAGTGACTGACCGACGTTTGTTGCCTCAACTAAAAAGTTTCAGTACGTATTATGTTGACGTGTTGAGGTTAATCAATTGCCAGGCGAAGTCATTTGTATTAACTCGTTTTAATTCATATTACTTTTTAAAGTGTTGTGATCCCCCAACACTCCGCGAAAAAAAAACATTTTGCCCTTTTGTCACCCCCTCAGTGATGGTACCCGGGGCGGACCCCCCCCCCTTCCTACGCCACTGGCTGGAACCAACCAGACTTGGAAGTGTGCTCACGACGAGTAGCTGTAGATAAGTCTGTATTTTATCAGGAAGGAATGCAACACAAGCACTTCTGATTCCGATAAACGTGCATTCTCGGGATACGACTTAGCGTAATACGAACATGTACTATAGTGTCACAAAAAAACTCGCTAATCTCGGTACAGAACGTGTAGGCCCTTCCTTGTCTCTGCTGAAAGATCTCCTACCTGAGCCGCTTCTGTTCTCCCCTGAGCACTTACTTGGTGATAGCGGGGAAACCTTTTGGTCATGGTAGGAATTGAATAGCTTTAGGTGTCCAATTCCGCTGAGTTTTTTTAGTGACACTGTAGTACAGTACAGTACTCAGCAAAAAAAAAACGGGCCAAACAAACTTCCCTATCCTACCGCCACGGCAGTTGCATGAGCGGTGTTCCAACTTTTCGTCTTGCGAACGTTTTTGATCCGCAAGGTTTCCTCCCCCAGTGGCGTGCAAAAGAAAATATCAAAGTCTCTTAAACTCAATTATAACAAAGTACGTTTTAGAAAAGGTATGCGAAAGAAAATGTTGTCTAGGCGTATTACACTAGCAGGTATACCATTATTATCTAGGGATCTTCTTTCATATTAAACTTTTACGTTGTGTATTCGATCCATTGAACCGTATCATAACGACCCATGTGGCTTTATTTACTATTTGGGAAGCCCCGCCCTCGTTGAAATACCGTCCTTACGTGTAAAGGGCGTCACAGTAGATTGTCAAAGGAGCCGTTTGCTTTATCAAATTGTAACCTGCACTGAAGGCTACAACATAACGCAGCCTTTGCGACCCATAACTGACAAAGGCTGCGTCATGCTGCAGTGTAATGTAGCCTTGAAATGGTGCAATCACAGAGGAATACAGAGAGAGCATTCAGCCTCTTCCTTATGGACCTTTTGTGGCCAGTTTCGAAAGCCCCAGGCTAGTCCCAAGAGAGGAAGGAGTGGGCGAATACTGTTGACCAACGCCTTTCTCGCAGCGGGAAACCTGAAAGTTTGATTCTGTACCCTGGACCAGTGTTGACCCCCCTTTTTTCCAGCCAATCAGCTCGTCGGCTCCACTTCCGCTCATCGGATCCACTTTTCAACTCCTCCTTTTCCATTCTTTTCTTGGCCACAACCTTTTAACACGGGATGCTCTCTCTGTATACCTCTGTGGGTGGAATCGAGGTCTTTTGGGCCACCGATGAAATGCTGGCTGCGAACATAAATAGTGAACTGTTATCGTTCCCTAATTCGCAGTTCAATGGTAAACTTAAAACAGGCGTTTTTGGCTCAAACGGGATTTAGCATGAAACAGTAGTGGGTGTTTTTGTATGGTGTCTAAACCTTTGTCGTCAGTTTTCTTCAGTTCCCTGTGCCTTGATTTTGTCCATCTACAAACAACTATGTTGCAAGAATCGTTTGATATCATGGACAGCCAAGACGAAGTGAGGAAATTACAGCAACTGGTGAAAACCTTAGAACTCCAGAGCGACCATTTACGCGTGGGAAAACAAAGAAATCACAGCCCTGTTGCGCTATCCTGCAGCTGGGCCTTAGATGCTGAAGATACTTTAGAACGCATAGACTTGCAATGGGAACCCTCGCTCAACGAATCTGAACTTGATTTAACCCATTCCATGCATCCAACGCCGCGGCACAGCGTCAGAGACCAAGACACTTCCTTCTGGGACGAACTTGAAGTCATCGATTTGGAACAATTAAACTTTTCGGACGAAGAATCATGGTATCTTACTCTATACATAATATCTTACTACCACCCACCTAAGCCGCTATAAATTCCCTCAAGTCTTGTACCAATGTCTGGGAACAATGTTTTCATGCCATGCAAAAAAACGTTTCGTACAGTATTAATTTTATTTACATTTCGTTTCACTTCAGTTCGTAAGAATTGTATCCTTAGGAAAGAGAAGAATAGAAAGGAACGACTTCTCTCACAGTTAATAGCAAGGATATGCAAATAGCTCGCGTGGAGTGTTTTGAACGGAGCGTGATACTTGTTTTGACATTTGTTTCTTATGTCATCGAAATTTTCGACTGTCCTGCATCCATCACAGTGCTTTAGGCCCTTTTATTTCTTTAGCGTATTGCGCCGTTTTTTGTGAGTTACTTCTTGTAGCACGTTTAAAATTAGTACATCATATTGACTGGAAAATGGTCGGTCAATTTAAAGCAATTGACATTTGTCCGAGAACTTTCTAGCCAGCTTCATAAATAAATCTTTTTTATTTGTCATTTTCCCTCTATTATTCATCCAAAGGTGAGTAACCTGATAGAGGTGAGTCAGCATAGGAGTTAAGATGCTGGATGTCCGTCCGATTCTGGGCCTTTTAAACCGCGGGACAAATACATGTTGCTTTATTGGCATATGTTGCGTGACACAAATTGGTTCGCGTTATTCTCGCAATAAAAACGAGGGCTCACATATGGTATTCCCCAGATTGTTCAATTTCTCGCTACACGTGTGGGATGAGGACAACACAACCCGGATCTTCTTTTTACCATGTCTATGCGGAACGAGCAAATCTATTCCAGCAATAAATCCATTTGAGGAACTTTAAAGAGATCCGTTCTTCTTTTGCACTGACAGTTTTTCATAACAGGAGAAGTTTTGAAATTGCGTTTCGTGACCCTTAAAAGGGTTATTGAATCGCACAGCACGCAGGCGGTTAGTTTCCCACGCGTAACAACGCTTCTTTACTATCCTGGGGATCGAATTTCTTTCATTGTAGCGTCTAACGTTTGCGTAAAACGGCTTAAATTTGAAATTGCGCCCGGAAACTAAAATTACCACTGCTAAGCTCAAGGCTTTTACGAGCGAACCAAAAAGTTGTCTTATTTGGTATTTTTTATGTCAAAGGTTATGCGAATCGCCGGCGGCAGGACGGAGTAATGGCGGCAAGGGGAACAGTAGCGTGTTGGACTGGTTGTATGAAGAAGATGCACCTTCCGGCACCAAGTCTTCCTCAATGCAAACATGCATATTCCCGCGCAACTTGATGGCATCCGAAAGTAAGACTTATCTCTTAGTGTGTCTCTTTCGCGGTGTAATTAATATGTTTTCTAGGTCCCAGAAGTCCCCAGTTGTTGAGATCTCAGCTTCCAAGCCCAAATCCGCCAGCAGGTGGATCTCCCCTTCCAGTTACCAGTCGCTTAGACTACTTTGCGAGACGGTTCACACCTTCCCCTGACAGAAGTCGGATCTCTGCAGAGAGAGAGTTCGCTATACCAGCTCCAGTTGCATTGAACACCTCAAGTAGAAACCAAGGTTACAAAGAAAACAAAATTTCAGTAAAGAATTTTGTGCTTTAGGTACGCCCCGAAACATTGATACTCGGACTTTCACGCGACCCAAGAAGAAACTGGCCCAATTTGGGGCGATGCCAAGTCCAGTGCAGCAAGTTGACACTTCTGGCGAATTGGAAGACACTGAACTCCCGGCGTTGAACTCTACTTTTACTGCGCCTTCCGTTCCCAAAACTGGCCTTTCGACCCTAAATAACACATTTGTTACGGAAGAAGACGAATCCGCGTTGGCGAATCCGCCGTTAAACGAAACATTTGAGATACAACCCGAAGAGGGAACTGCCACAAGAGGCGTGCCAATGGATTGCGAATCGGATAAGGAGGATGACGACGTGCATAATCAAACACGCACAATGAATGTTTCCTTGAACCAAACGTTTACGCCCCAGAAGATCCCCAGGCGAGCTTTGGCTTCCCCTTTACAAGCTTTTGCCGCGAGGAATCAAGCAGTGGCAAACCTTAATGCCACCTACACTGCGGAAGATGAAGGAGAGCAAGAGGAGGTAGACGAAGAGAGGCTAAGAACTGTGATACGTACGCCGCCCATTGATAGAAACGCAGGAGAGAAAACGCCTCAAGGCAGGTTGTCATTGTTGGAGTCCCGTAATTCGTCCAGACATAGTTCCAATAACAGCTTGTTGAGCTCTCATCACCAAGACGTGCAAGATGTGCTGATGGCAGCTTCACGACAGGAAGAAAGTAAGAGTCAAATTTTGCTTCATTCGCCTAACGAGTAAACGAGAGCTTTCATTCATAAATTCATGGCAGAACTTCTAACCGTTGTATAAGTAGCAGATGGTTCAGAATTTTTCTTAGACTTCTTAAGCAGTGGCGTTCGTCTATTTTGTTAGGCACTTGTTTATTCTTGAAAACTTGAAAAGTTGCTGCTTTAGGCCAGAAATTGCCCCTAGTGGCAATGCGAAAAGCATTGTGGGTTAGACTTTCAGCGGTATAAGCTGCTACTGAATGTCCTTTCGACATCAGTCTTGGAACAGATTGGTAAGCCAAGTAGACGACAGTGATATTTCACGAGCATTAGTTAGTCATGAGTTGTATGTATGAAAATAAACTGGTCAGTGAATAGCGATAGGGTTAAGTTTGTGACGGTTTGAGATCTGCGGGTTCAGTCGAATGTTTTCTGTTCTGTTGCGCTTGTGGAAGTGAAGTGTAGGTGGGTTCGAGTAACTTTAGACGCGGACTTTTCGAACGTTTTGCAGTTTCAGTGGCAGTATATGTCAGAGGTACGCGAGAGCTTTAGAAAATTCGGGAGGTTTGGGACGTGGAAGGTTTTGAACGTGTTTTTCTGGACCGTGTATGAGGAGTTGGGTTAGTAGTTTCAAACAAGTCCAAACATTTTCGAACATTTCGAGTATTTCGAATTTTTTGTGTTTTTTGTATTGCGCGGTGAGCTTTTTTAAACTTTATTCTTGTTTCTTTAGTAACGGCTTTTGTGTTTCTAGTTCTCGTATTTTAGTAATGATTGTTTTGACTAATTTAATAATAGCGCTGTTAAATGCTTTATACTAATTCCTAACGTATGTGTTTTTGTTACCAAGGCTTGGGGCTTGTATCCAGTACTCCCATGCGACATGGCGGGGTTTCAGGTAAAGTGTAGTAGTTTGAGTACCTGTGCCATTTACTAAAATATTTGTACAAGCTGCTTATTAACCTTTGAGGAACTTAAACTGTTATTCTAATATGGGCGAAAACGGTAATGCTTGCTTACAGGAACTTTGCGTGGTGCAGGTTCGGCTGCGTCTTTAGGCTCGCCTATAGTTTTGCCAACGGCTTCCAGTACTAAACCGAACGGTTATCGTTCCGAAGGTTCTTTGACCGATTACCCCCAACGAACACAGCAAACTAGAGCAACCGCTTCGCCATCGCCTACACCTTCCAGTGCAGCTAGTAGCCCACATAGTTCGCAGTCCTTGGAAACCAATTCTGTCTTTACTGCAGAGAATGGTACGCTCTTTTAATCCTTGACAAGGCTACTTCTCTTTTTTAAAAAAGAAATCTTTATGAAAGACTTTCTAAACTCCTTAAATAGCAAGATCTCAAGGGGAGAAATGTTCGCGAAAGGAACTAAAATTTGAAGTTCTTAATATCCAATTCCTAGCCCTTTTCATTCGTGTAATGTTGGGTTTTCAAAAAAGGAGAAAAATAACTGATATTAAGTCAAGCGTATGAACTCTTAACTTGAGCCGTAAAATAACTTTATAGGTTTCTTTTTAAAGTAGACTGCCGTGAAAAGCGGAACATAACTCGCTCATTGCTAATCGCTTTAAATTAAGCTTTAGCTTCTATAATATTACAGAATCCGGAGTCTTGTAAGACATCAGTGTTTCTATACAATTTACTTTCTTGGTTCATATTAACTTTATCGATGCCATGAAATTTTGAGATGGATTTTACCAGGTAATCTTCAGTTTAGAGGTCTTTCCATGACTTCTTTTCCTGAAAATGCCTGTCTGCCATTTAAAATTAACCTTTGACTAATTAACTAACGTATACCTGGGCTTTGTTTAACTACAGAGTCGTTAGTACGGAGAAGTATGCCCAATTTAGCTGTAAGAAAGGTCAGTGGCATCTCTCGTCTTGCTCCTCCCACAGTTGGACTCCGCCCTCCTGGACTGGCAAGACTTTCCCTGCAACCTAGCGATATGCGACTAAGAGCACCTGTTGCCGTCCCGCCCCCAAGAATGCCAGCTGCACACGCACAGGCGTCACTCAATACTACGCGGCCAGTAGTTCCCGGTGAAGCTGTTTTTAAGCAGCCGCAAGTACCGATCAGAGGAATTTCTCGCCTCCAGGCACCATCGAAAGTGAGTTGCGATGATTTTTGGATCAATAATTGCTCTCTTATTAGTTGATGTCATAACTATTTGGAATCAAACTAACTTTTAAAACTAATTTTGGCACAGACACGTCCGGTAAATGGACAGCCCGCCATTACAGCTCCAATGATGCCACGCTTTAGTCGTGTTCCAAACCAGGCTCCGCCTCCTGTGGTTCAAGCTCCGCCTGCAGTACCAGCCCCAAGACTTCAGTTAGTTCCGCCTACATCCGGTCTGCGGCCGCCTTCTTTTGGCATTCCGAGGCCAGTGTCAAGACTTCCGACACCTAGAAATCGATAAACTTGGAAATCATGATCTGTATCAATTGGAAATATGCCCGGGATATTTTTAGATGCGCGAAAATATTTCGAAAAGCTGTAAATTTTAGGAAAGTGCCTTGTAATAGACATATTCTATATTCCGCGCCACGTACTTCGAAAGAAGCGGGAACATGTGAGAAATTTAATTTTTTATTTGTTGCATTTCCGTTCTTTTTACAAATATCGAAAGGACCCAGCAAAAAACTGTATAGAAACGTGAAGATCAGTTATGTATACATGAGTTTCCCTTTATAGAGAAATGAAAGCCGTGCTATTTGAAAAGATCTGTCCACAAACGTTTTAAATCTTACATTTCGTGGCATATTTTTCGCATCTAAGTAACGTTGTCTCAGTATCGTAAAAGTTTTCCTTGTTCTGTAGCTTTCTTCCGCTCGCCGAGTGTCAAATATACAAATAGTAAGCTTCTTTATCTAACACTGAGCGAGCGGGAATAGAGACGGAAAAGAAGAACTTTGCACGCTGTAGAGAAATGTTAATCAGATACCAAAAACATGCATCAAAATGTAAGATATGAACACTTTGTGACATCCTGTCGGAATTAGAGCGTCTTTCATTTTTTTTAGCGGTATCCATTTAAATATTAGCCATGTCCAGTTGTTATTGGATTTAACAAAATCGCTTAAATCGAAGGATCTTGACTGGACAGGGGTTAGAGAACGAGAAGCGAAAATAACAGGCGGAAAACACCAGAATTTCGCTTGCTTGCTTTCGTTTAGAAGTGTTTACTTAGCGAGGTAAAACATGGCGATCTAATGCAGTAATGCTTAACCGCACGCAACAATCTTGGCGACTTTTTCTGCAGGAATAGAACATAACAACTTGTCTTATGATCAACTAGAGGAAACTATAACTTCCTAGCGCTTTGTTAATATGTAAATTGTGAGTAAAGACGAAGCAAAATATAGAGCGGAAATCTCGAGTTCTCTTTCTGACCTTTATGGAAAGACTACTTTGAGATGCTGTTAACATATTATCGAGCTTCAGTGCTCAGAATTAAAAGAAAGTCTGTGTGGTAGAGGGTTACTACTACATTGGAACATTGTAAAGAAACAAATGAAAAGTTCTTTGTATACAGGGTTATGTACTTTAGGTTCGGGTTATGTTTTTTTTTAAAGCAATAAAGTGGTTCGCTACTAAATATTCCTTTTTATTGGGCATGTTGGGGCATGCTGCCCAATGTTTGAAAGTTTCATTTTCTTTGATTTTTTCTGGAACAGGAATTACTTGTTCACTTAAGCTCATATTCAAAATTGGGTGCTTTGAGTCCTAAATCAACATTAGATGCTTTAACGTTGTAAAGTTGAATGCCAGGAAAATTCATGCGAGCAGCCTACCCGGTGACAGCAAATAACGGGCGTTTTCGGGTACAAATGTGAAGGTGCCGTTTTGTTCGCCTGTTTTACAAGTTATTTACTATTTATTGAGTTATTTATCTTGCCACCGAACGTGCGAATGTTTTGGAGTTCAAAGGGCGACCTTTCCATTTTGCCATAAATCGTTTACTTGTGTTTGTGAAGCCAAACGAATAGTACCATAAAAAAGATAATTTTAGACAAAAGTCCCTATGCTAAGACCAGGGCAGTTATATGAGCGCTGCTCCACTCCAAACCTCTTTCGAACGTTCTGCGATCCACAGCAAGTCTTTCGCGAGATGAAATTTCACCGTTAATCAGTGACATGTCATTAGTAAGGGTTCGGTGGCTGGGGTGCATTAGCATTTAACCTGGCGCATAGATAAGAAACTGACAAGTAGAACAGAAATGATGCTCGGCAGGGCAACAACAGATGTGTCATCTCTTGGAGTCGGACGAAGTAGTAGTGAAATGGTAACAAATGTTAACATTCGTGGTAGTACAACCGTTTTGCAGGGCATAGTCCTTATCTAACCCATAACACGTAAAAGTTAGAATGCATCAACTGTATACGTGTTTCTATAAAAAAAGCATGAAAACACGCCAGTATAATAGGGCTGGCAACGGCTGATCTTGGGATTTCGGTATAAAGTAAAGATATGTATGAATGGAACATCAGCACTTTCTTTGTGAAACTTTGGTGACCTTCTCAAAACTCGGGGCTAATCCCCCTGAGAGAAAAGGGCTGGCCAAAACCCTTTCTGCGCTGGAACCACTTCTATTGACCCCTAGTTAGCGTTCTGTGTTTCTGTCACAAAGCTTAACACAGGCATATTTTCTCTATATATATTTACTCTTAAGCCGAAATCCCAAGATGAGCCGTTGCCAGCCCTACAGTATAAATCAAAACTTGGTAAAGCGAGGCAACTGGAAATAAATTAGAGGAGGGATGGGACAGTCCGAACACTTTTCTGTAGTTTATTTTTCACTTCACGTGGAGACAAAACTGTAGCCTAAAACTATACTCGTTAGATGGCCTGGTGTCCTGGCTATCAAATGAGGTATTGTACGCTTGAAAAACACAAACAATAACACCAAACAACCATGAAAACTGGAGGCACCTCCGACTGTTCGAAACGAGATACCGGGGATACAATTTGAACTTGGGTGTAGTGCGATTTGACCGTGTGTTTTGCCATAAGAAAACTAGTCGAACGCACTTTTTAAAAATATACATATTGAAATTAAAATATCTAAACGAAAACTTACAGTTATACTTATACTTCCTCTTGATATAGGAATCATCCTAGCTCCAGTTAGTGCAAGGAAACGCACGATTTTGTCAAAATGATTATTGACAACAAAAAAGGCAACGTTTTAGGAGCGTGGCTTAACTCGAGCTGTCAGCTGTGAGCTGCATGCGTGTGCGCAGCGTTGCCAACAGAATGTTTTTCTGTAGTAAAAATGGCTCTGTCCAAAGCGTACTAAATCATCACTTTGGAGTGTACAATCTCGTACAAAATCAGGACAGCGATTTTAAAACAAACATTTGGAGGGATGATTCCCTAACTTGTCAGCTAAATAAAAGTAAATTTTACTTTATTTTTAGATACATATTATGAGTGGTACAACGAAATGAACAGGACCCCTTTCTTACAAAAAGTGCCTAAAATTTATTTTTTATTTATTTTTTCAAAAACGGTTTGACATTTTTCGGCAAAAATTTCCCCATGTGAGCTTCGCCGTATTCACTAAGTGTGCAATTTTTGTCAGAACCAAAACTTTCGTAGTTCATTAGTAATGATTTTTGTACGGTTTGTCCTACGTATGAACTGTCCCATCTCTCCTCTAGGTCCCTTACGTAGTCAGTTGTGTCCGTAAAAAAATGTCAAAATAGAAGTCAGTAATGCAGATTACTTGTGAAAATTATCATAGGAAATAAGAACGATTACACAAGAGACCAACCTACACGGAATTTCGCAACTTCCCTTTCAAACAAGCGCTTCTATTGTTTTCATTGTTGTGTTCGTTATCAGTACGCAAAAATCGTATCTCTTGGTTTTTGTACGAGACAAAGGTGGATAACATCGTCTTAAACGCCGAGCCAACAGGTGACTGAATTAGTTTTACGTGTAGAATAAAATTTCTTTAAATGTGACGCTGCGGAAGGAATATAAGAGCAGTGTTGTAATAAAAAGTTTATTTTAAGAGAAATGTGGTTAAAACACTCAATACCCAGTGGTGCGAACTCCCCACCCCCTTCCGACAACAGGTGTAAGCCTAAGTCAGTCGTTATAAAAAATGTAACATTCCCGCCCCCGAATCCTGTTCAACCCGACTCGAACCAATTTTTTCCCCCAAAAAATACAGGGTTCTAAATTTGTAACAGCGGAACTCTGTATGCCTTTGCAGTACATAATCCGCTTTTTTCTTTTGGTTCTGTGCACAACCATCGAGTGCAGTCAAATTCTCTGGAACAAATAGAGTGTGACGGCAACGTTATGTTAGGTTACGTTAGGCCAAGTTATGTGAAGGTTTCATGCTGAGGCGCCTTGAAATCAAAACCAAGGAGCGGAACCGTAATGTTACGCACAGTTCTGTTTCTGAGAAAACCTTCCGTTTTTTCGGAGAAAAAATCATGTTTTCAACGTAAATCAGTGTGTGTGTGTGTTTATGTATGTACAACGTATGTTTATTTAAGTTTTGGTAAGTTTTGTTACACAACCGAGACGTAACCGAGAGATAATGTTTTAGGAAGTGTACATTTTGTTCGGAACATTTTAGGAACTATACATACTATACATAACCGCAGTTGGGTTGGGTGACCGGGAAAAAAAAAGCAATTGGACTATCCTACCCTTATAGACAAAAGACCCCTTGTGTTTTCTTCAGAACTGGAGACTATACGACAATGCACTGTGAAGATAGTCATATCTGCGTGAAACTAAGTTAAAGTTGAAGAGGGCTTGCTCAATTGAGACTGACATTCTCAGAAACGTTCTGAAGCAGCGTCGATAAGGTTAATGTAGCTGGAACAGTTCGAATGGAAACCAAGCTTTTGAAAGAAAACGAAAATAAGCTCAAGTTTGGGGGGATCACTTGGAGCGTTTTAAAAAACACGATGTATGTGATAAGGAAGTTTGGCAAAGTTTCTTTCTTGAAAGTGTATTACAGTGGAAAATGGAAGAAAACAGTTAACGATACTGAATTCGTTTTCAACGTTTTTGCCTGTTCTTTCGTAGAAAAAAATACAAGATTGCGTAAGGAAGAAATGTTTCTGGGAGAAAGCTACTGTAGCCTTAAAAATGCTTTCCTCGAAAATGTTTTCAGTTTGTATTTCTTCTGGAGCTTTCGTCCGTGTTTGTTAAGTTTTAAAATCACTCAGTTCAGTGCCCAACTCTCAGATGCTTTTGGCAAGCTGGAAAAGCAAGCTTCTTAAGTAGCAAGATCGTGTCTAGACAAACTTCCAGAACAGCAGTCGACGATTTACAAGTTTCGATGCCTTTAACTTGTCATAATGCACGAAAAAAAAGACAGAGCGAAAGGAAACGTGTGCTTTGGCGGGCTGTGGAAGGTAGAACGAAGAGAAAAATTTCGATGTAATCGCGTGATTTATCTTGTCGAGAATGATTTTACCATTGAGCAGTTTCGTCAATTTTTGTGGACCTATGTGAGCTATTTGCTTTAGGGGGTTTACTGCGTAGCAAGGTTTAATGAACACTGAACATGACAGCATCGGAAGCATGATTGGAAACGAAAATGCTTCTTGTTCCCGAACTTTTGCAACAAAACCGGTAGAAGAGGATTTCTTGGTGGTAGAAAAGAGGGGACAGATGTTAGTGCTTTCTCAGCGTTTCTGATTGAAGAGATTCATTCGTGCAGAGCAAGAAAAAATACCAACCAAGCCAAGTAAGCTATCATTTGCTTTTTTTTCTCTCGATCCTTCACACACAATCCGGCCAAAAGGACAAAGAATGCACTCTGCTTAGCTTGTTCCTTCTTTACACAAAATCTTGAGTTGTTATCCTCTATTTTTTTGGCAATCCTGTAGACTTCCTTTAAGACTTTTACCAAAATAAAAAAAAATCCCTTCCAAGAAAAAATCCCCTCCACAAGAAAAAACTTCACATTAAGAAGATTAGAACATTTAGAATGCAATAACTCTCTATTCAGCAACGGATTTATTTATTTATCTAGAAGAATGCGCCAACCATATTAGCACTTATTTTTGTATGGTTCTTTAAGATTCGGCCGTTGCAAGATTCCGTCTTCGCAAGTTAAGGTAGTCTACGTTCTGCGTGGTATGGCCGTTAGCGCTTGTCTTGAATTTGTTCGAAATTGCTACGTTATACCGACTATTCACAGATGGCGTGCGATACAGCCCATGAAGGAAAAACGAAATGAAAGATCATGTTGGTAGACAGCAACTCACATTGCAGCCTTTTTCAATCTTTCCCCCCAAAATTGAAGTCGTCTTAAAAAATTTTAGTTGGCCATATTTATTCAACAATGAACGAACTTCCTAATCTTATATACATCGAAGTGAGAACTCTGTTCGCTACGAATGTTATCAGGCTTTCTCGTGCAATGCGCGAGGGGACCGAACGCACGCCTCGCCTCAAGCTTGTCCCTTGCTCCCGGTGGCCAGAAGCCCGCCAAATCCCATTCGGGGCTTCATTCGCCGAGTAGACGCCGCAGGAGTAAGACGTGTTGTCTGGGACTTGTGGTGCAACACATTGGGATTACGTGAGTAGTGTGGCGAAAAAACAGTGAACTGCGTTTTTTCTTTACCCTACAGTGAACGGAAGTGTGTGTTGTGTTTTTTTCACCCGTTTACCTTAATAAAGTGGGCCATTTGTTTCAAAATTACAAGGGATTAATGGATTATTCTTAAAAGCGTCCCATTTACCTAAGAAAAACGGTAAGCTCGCGCCTTTGAATTTTTGTATATTGCTTCCTTTTTGGAGCTTAGCTAGTTTGACAAGCCAGCGTGCAAACTACGCCAGAGATCACAGGTCTTTTCATGTTTTGAAGTCTCTAAGACGCTCGGAAAGCGTGGACCGCACTCGGCCAAGGCTGGAATAGCCTTAGTGGGGCTAATAAAGGCAGGCCATCTTGCCCCTGACTGTCGTATCCCCCCATATTCCTTAGCTAGTACTGCCCTGTGTTGTTGGTCAGTCCCCGTCCGCTTTTATTTTTTGAAGCAGACGTGTTACATGCAATTAAGTGAATACCTCCGGCTTGGCCAGTTTCTCTCGGCTTGCACTTAGCGTAATCTCTCTCCCCGGGGTTACGAAGCTTGTACGAACACACAAGAAAACCGACTTAGCCCAACACACCATAGCGTGTCCCGTAAACACGTGGCGCCACTTTGGGCCTATAAACGGTTTCAGCCATCCATCTTCCTCGATTTCAATGATACCCACTTTGATTCGCATCTTCTTGGCACCTCGAGCTAATTCACTGCGTACTGTCCATAAGTACCGATTAGACTGGTTTGCCACAAGCGCCGAGATTTATTTTTGTAGCTCGTTACCGTCAAATGATGATTGCGAAAGCGACAATCATGGAAACCACCGATAACGGTGACGTCAAATGACCATGGCGGGGCAGTTTCTTCAGATAAATGCTCTTAGTGCACTCCAGCTCTCGTACTACCTGGCTTGAGAGGCTTTTTCAAGCGATTCTTGAGGTCGTGCCGCATTCGGCGCTACCGAAATACAGTCATGAAAAGAATGGCGAATTTTTTACACACCTGGAACGATGAATTTGCAGTGTTTCCTATCGTAGCATGTTCTTTGTCGACAATGGCCCCGGAGATTTAAGGGTATTGTCGTAGATCCGGTATAAGATGTAAGCAGTGTTGGGCTGGCTCATCCAAAGTGTTTCCCACATGCATTGAAACACGTTGTGACGCACATGTGACACATACACTAGTGAAGAAAGAGTAAAAAGAGAAGAAATGCCGCAGCTGCATTACGCCAAAGATCCGGTCACGGAATAATAGGAACGTGGCTATACATATCGGTGATAGTTCCCATTCGTACGATTTGGTGAGAGCAAGAAGTAAACGTGGAAACCAAAGTTTCGACGTCGACAGGAAAATCTTGCTCGACGAGCTAGGCGAAATTTTGGCGTGGGAGATAAATCGGTGCGCGAATTAGCATTTATACCAAATGAGCTAAATATGTCACCCACTTTAGTCTCAGCCCAAAGGCCGAGTAACGAGCAACTAGTTGTTAATACCCACAAGAGGCAAAACGTCAGTACACTGTAATTTTTTTTGTAAATTTACAATTGCAGCAAAATTATATAAGGACTTTACTGTAAAAATACTTTTAAAATGTTTTTGTACAACAAATTCGTGGTAAAAAAATCAGTTTTGTAAGTATTTTTACAGTGAAGTCCTTGTATAATTCTGCTGCACAACGAATCATTTTAAATTCACAAAATAATTTTTTACAGTGTAGGATTTAGTTTAGCATGTTCAGTAAAAGGGTCCCTGTGTTATTATAAATAAAAATACCAAGATTCATTTTAGACAGTTTATTGAACAATACTTCTCCAGGCATCAACCAATTTTGCTTAAGGAGAAGAAGAGGTGATTCAGAATTACGAAAAACTAGGTGCTTTTAAAACCTACTACTGGTGCTAGTGTAAGTATGGAGAGCATGACGAACTCTACTACAAAAGTCTACTACAAAAAGATAGTCACCTTTTATACTCAAGAGATAGTCCCAGGAGTATAGGAAGCTGTGCCAAAGAAGAGGTCGAAGGTAGGTTAATTTAATACAAGGAAGAACGAACATGGGGGACATTTCAGAAGGGACAATTGACATGGGACAACATCTCAGAATTTGTAATTAACACAGGAGTATCTCAGAATTTTCGGTAGTGTCTACGCTGTTTTCAAATGAAACCGGGTGTATCCAAAGAAAAGTTCAGATTTTATTAAATAAATGCAGATTCAAGCACATAATTGAGACAGCTGAGGTTGCTATTCTATCGCTACAATAACATCGGTCGTCTCAAATGGAACAAAAAAGCGCATGCACGCATTAGCACATGTTGAGACCTCGAACATTGCGACCAGTGGCGTATCCAGGATTTCATTTCGGGGGGGGTCTTAATATGCAATTTTTTTGGACACTTGGTCATTTCCCTATCTTCCCCATTATAAAATAAAAATTTCGGGGGGGGGGGGTCCAGACCCCCTGACCCCCCCCCCTGGATACGCCACTGATTGCGACAATATATTTGCAGACCTAAAACGTTATGTCGGCATCGTTGTGAGGAGCGGAATGTTGAGGTAGCGCGCATCGTAAAGCGAGGGATTGGAAAGTGCAGTGATTCAGCTACTTATCTAGGTCGTTTTGCTCCAGCGTGGTAAGAGTATATGTATCTGTGAAGGCGTGGAGGGGGAAAAGGGGCCAAGTGCAAGTAAAAAGGAGCAACAGCAGGCAAACGAGGAGTTTTTCAACCAGAAAAGAAGTTTGGTGGGGTCAAAAAGTGCCTCGCTATTTATCCCGTCTGCCCTCTCCACCTTTTTTTTGCCTTTTAATTTTTGGCTATCGTAAGACCTTCTCCCTGATTAAGATAGTGCGTTCATTATCAGCGTTGGTTATCGCCATTCCGAGACGATTGCCTCAGCTATCACTTTTCTGGTAATCTTTGAATGAGGGGAAATGAATGAAACGTTGGCTATGTTTGAGTTCCGAGTGGTGGACAAGGAAGCGAACAGAAGGTGTTGGGAAGTGAGAACATGGAAAGGTACGGCGCAGCGGAGAGCTGATGAAGGAAGAGGTGGGGAGTAATTGGGGGAGAAAATTTGCATAGAATGGTAGGAAGAAAGAAGGGACGAAAGAAAAAGGAGGAAGGTAAGGGAAAAGGAAAACTGAAACCTGTCTCCTTGTCTGGCGAGTTTCGAAGCAGATGCTTTGTCGGTTTTTCCACAAGGTAAGAAACAAAGAAATGAAGACAAAAAAGAAGTGCATTGGAAAAGAAGTTGGGCAGCCTCATGTGCTTGGTACCCAAAAAATTAGAAAAACAGTCTCGGGGGAGCCAAACCGCTGAAAGAGACGATTTTTTGGGCGAGTTTTTAAAAAAAGTCTTAGCATTCACTATCATTTTTTTTTTGGGGGGGGGGAATGGTCTGCACTGTGAGGACTTGGAAATTTTCTTCTCGTACTTGTGAATAATGTAGGTTTTTTATTTAATCGCTTTGGTAGGATTCCTTTTCTGTGGGGAATTCGTGGGATGGGAATTTATTGAGTTTCTTAATGCATGGAAATTTTCTCGATTTTGCCATTTGTGTGCGTCCTATAGATGTTCTTGGGTTTTTATTATTTTTGAAAGATGCTATGGAGAGGAGAATAGAGACTGAAAACGAAGGTAAATGACAGGTGAATGTAACCCCAGGCGGATGCTTTTTGTATGAAAGGGAACAAAAAAACTTGGTAAAGTTTTGCCCTTCACACATGTGTTCACGCATTTGGGCTGCGTGCCAAGAAGTTGAGCGAGTTTGAAGATTGCCATCTTTGTGTGTGTATTGTGTGTTTAAAAGATGTTAGGTGTTATGCTTTCTTTGGGAAATTTATTTTAGGGGACAGGGTGATGGTACTGGTAAGGAAAAATTGAGTCAGAAATGAACTAAGAATTAGGTAGAGGAAAAGAAAGGGCGTTTTTAGTTGTTGAGTCCGTTTTTCGTCTCTTAAGCTTCCCAAGGTTATTTGTGGGGTTAAGAAACAGTTGTATATGAATATATTTTTGTCTATTTCTACGGAAGGATGCTTGGGTTTTAGTCACAGAGAAGGATTAAAGGTCCTGGGTTGATATCACAAGGAAGGAACGATGCTAAGGAGCTTTAGAAAGGCTTAGTTTGAATAAATTTTTAACAAGCGTTGAAAGCCTTTGTTTTTAATAGAAACTTGGATCAACGTTGAGGTCAGTTTACTCTTACTTGGAGCTTTTACTCTTCGAGCATGCAATCTTCTGTGTTCCCAATTTTTTTTTACTACAGTATCACCAAATAGTTCCGAAACTTCTGTTGTTTGACGTAGAAGGTTGTCTTACATATTAACTTACGTATTAATCTCGGTATTAAATGAGGTTCGTCGAGAAATGGGTTAATGAGCTATTAGCTAAGCGTTCCTGTTGGGCTTGACGCTCTGTTCATGGGTTACATAAAAAATGTGTCCATCACAGCCCTGAAACCTTTTTTTTATAAATAGCTCACAATTCTGTTAAAAGGCACCCTTGGAGAACTGCAGAATATCACATGTTCAGACAGGCCTATACGACAGGCCAAAGCCGACGAACCAATACCGAAACCGTGTTGAATTCAGGGCCTTGTCTTTCTTCTTTCCTCTTCCCTCCTTTCTTTACCCTCCCCCTTTTTAGCTTTCGGTTCCAGAACGTTAAATGATCTCGTGCTGTACATTCTTTGGACGCTCACATTTTCCTCATCACCCAGAAATTTTCAGCTTCCACTTACACCCGGCCTAGACTCGGTGCCATTGAGAAACTACGCTTTGTACCCGTAATTTCACCCCCGTTTTCTGTCTTGTTTGGGCCTCCACAATGCCTACCTTTATGTGCTCGAAATTCCTCTTACAGCAACCGTCAATTAATCGTGGTACAAGTCGAGAAAAGTTGATGCTCCCGGGGAGCTGGGATGCGGAGAAAGAAAAGGCGTGGCCTTGGATCAGCTGCCAAATGCAGTTAGCAAGTGAGAAAAGTTGTTTTACAATCGTTTTCTTGAGGCAGAGGCGGCGAAGTTGCAGCAGGCACGTTCAGTCGTTCAAATCGCCTGAGTGTCCATTAATGAAGCCGAGGAGAGAAACCTGGCTCATTTAACTGCAACTCATTAAAAGCGGCGTCATTGCCTGCCACCGAAACAGTCTTATTTGCTTCTCGTGATAAATCGAATCAGGGAAAGCGGCTTCCAACTCTCTCAACGATTCTTTCAATTAACAATGCCCAGAAAGAACTTGGCAGCAGGAAGATTTTTCGGCACCTGAAATATCGAGAACTAATCCTGAGGCTGGATTGAGCAATGTTTGGTGCCGTTAAGTAAACCGAGGAAGACAAGAGGTTAAGCCCCGGGAAAACTTTTAAGTCCCTGACACTTTCCGAAAAGAAAAATGCGCAACGACAAGGTCAATTTATGACGTGTGTCGTGTTTCTTTGCATTTTGGGTTCAAGAACGTTTTGGAGTGGGGGCGAGTGTCGCACTAGACTCATCTCGCGCGTTTTAAGTAGGCTTCCGTTTCGCTGAAGAGTAAAATAGTTGACGAAAGCACAGTTTAGAAGCAAAATGAGCCAACTGGAACAAGTTTAGCCCCCAAGGGATGCAACTTTTTCGGGGGATAAAGATGACACTTTTTATGAGGTTTCGAAAGTTAAAAGAGTTGCGTAAAAACTTGGTGGGAGAGCTTTTAGGCAGTTTTGGAAATTCTTTAACTCTCATTAAACAGCGCATCCATAAAGTGAGCATATTTTGAGTTACGGGGAAACGAGGGAAGGTTTCTTAATTAGTACGTATTTCATGAGGGTTTTGCGTCTAGAATTTTAAAGTGCAAAACACTGCAAGCAGGACAGGAATGGAGGGAAAGTTTTTTTTTCGCTATGAAAATAGAGCCAGGCTATACCAACCCGCATGTGTATAATAAATGAGGTAATCTTGGTGCCAACTAACATACCCGACCCTGAGCTTTTCCCTAGTCAAACACCTGCATAAGACACACACGTTCATCTCCAGCTCTGGGCTTCATTCATGACCAAACGCAGTTTTCTTTCTTGCTGTCTTGCTTCTGTCCCCGGACGCGAGAAAAGAAAAGACCTGCATTGGCTGCAAGAGGAACAATTCGTGTGGTTGCATGCACCCACGCTGAAACAGTGCAACGGATTTTATGACAGCAGGCTCCATGAGGTTAGGGGCCTTAAAACGCTTGGGAAATACTGACCAGACCTGTCCGTCAATGTCAAGCCGCTCCTTTACCTTGACGACAGCAAACGGACGGAAAATGTTCCAATTAATGGCTAGGAAAGGAAACCCGCGGCCCCAAACGTTCGAAAATAAGCGGGCTCATCGGGTCAACTCGCTTTCGAGCGTTCTAGACAGCCTTGTCTATGCACCATGCTGTAGTGTAACGCTTGAGCAAGGCAACAATCAAATGTTTCTAGGCCACTCAACCGTTTGAATGAACGTTCGATCTTTTACGGCCAGTTCATAACAGTGCACATTGGCTGTACCGACTTCATTGTCAGTGTTGCTGGCTGCACTGTGGCAAAGCGCCAATTGCGTTCCGTGACGTCACAGTGCTAACTGGTGAGAACCTGATGCAACACTCCAGAAGGCGCGCAGTGTTTTCGTTCATGACAACGTTATAAGCAGTACAGCAGTTAAGTACTCTTTCTTACAAATAAAACGACTCCAACAAACTATTGCTAACATCCCAAGCCACGATGAGAAGACTTGTTGCGGGTCAAAAACGTTCGGACGACGCAAAAGAGGGACTCCGCTCACGCAACTGCCGGGCCGTTAGGCACCCAACGGTTTGTTTGGGTCGGTTTTTATGACGAGTCCTGTACAGCTCGTGGCGTAAAACGTTCGAAAGTGAGTCGACAGTCCGCCCACTGATTTTCGAATGTTTTCTGGACCGCCTGCCTCTTCGAGCGCCATTATTCCTTCGCGCCTAGGTGGACACGGGGAGGTACTATCGTAAGGTAAGACGCGACCAGGGCAACAGTGAAATGTTTTCAAAGCACTCAAACGTGTCTCTGAGGCGGAAAACGTTCGGTCTTCCGAGCTTCGCATGCCTTGACAGACGCAATGCTGCAAATGAGATATGGGCAAGTCAAGACGTGCTTTGAATGGAGCCATTGGACAACAATCAGTTTCATTTTGCTTGTGTCCAGGCGGCCACGGTACGTTGTGCTTCATACAAGTTTTGTTCTAAAGTTCGTAAACTTTCTGAACGAGTGCAGAATATGCGAAAACGAGACAAAAGCTGCTCGAAGAGGAAATGACCATTCTTCGTACCGTTTTATTCGGTTTGCGTTGAGTTTGACTCATTCAGCCGTAGCAGTGTCGCGTGGTAAGCCATAGAAAAACGTTCGAAAAGTGCAATGCGGACGGAAATCGTCCTCTGAAAGCTCCCCTGAAGCTACAACAAAATGACAACGTAGTCATAAATCGCAAGAAAGTTGCGTTCCCGGAGTTTGATTTTCGAAACGTGTTGACAATTTTTTTGTCGTCCCAAGTTTCGCTGTCAATTAGGGGAAAGGGTGGAAGTAGCTTTTAAGAGCAATTTGAGGATTTTGTAAGAGATTTTTTTCTCTCCTTTTCGCATGTTGGAACACTTCCAACTTCATCGAGCAAAGCAAAGGGGGGGGGAATCAGAGTCTCGAGGCTCTCGAAGAGGGTGAAAGGGGTGAGAGGGTTCTTTCTCTTCGGCAATTATGGGACTCGTCTCCTCAGCATGTGTTTTTAGTTTTTTGTTTGCATCCAGGCAGGAAATTTTTAGTGTCTTAAGAGGGTTAGGAAATAAAAGCCGGGGGTAAATTCAGCTAGGTTTCACCCCCAGGGTGACAATTCCTCGAAAAACTTGGCCGTTTCCTGTGTACTCTTTCGCTGGTTCACCCCCTTTAAGTGGGCCAACAAAATTTTATAGTTGTTGTATCTTTAGATTTCTGGGGAAGAAGGGGTGTGGTTTTATGGCTGTTGCAATTTTATTAGGGGTTTTGGGCGCTTTTGAAGGAGGGAGAAGAGGGAAACGAAGGGATAAAACAAGATAACAATTCGATAAGGTAATTGTGTGGTGGTCTTTGATTCAAAGCAGCTGTGATTTCCATGATTCGAGCTATTCTTGTCGTTTTTCCACGGAAACGTATTGTGGTAATGTGGCTGTCTATGTTAGGAAAAGGAGAATACGTGTGTCATAGTTGAGGATTCTGGGGTGGGATGGTACTGTGTCTAATCCGCTTTGCTGCGGTTTCAGAAGTTTTTGTGTCTAAAACTAGAAAGCAAGGGGGAAAAAAGAACATCAAGTTGGAAGCATTGTTATCCGCAGCGACTATTGTTAACGTCCTAACCCATATCACACGAACTGGATGACATTGTATCTTGAAACCTTTTGTTGAAATAACGAAATGAAGAAAAAAAGGCGAAGTTGAGCGATGAAGGCCTTGCAGGCTTTTTTTTAAAAAAAGATAAAAAAAGATGTACAGTGCCTGTTTCCATCTTGTTAGATTGTTTCAGTTTTATGTCGATGTCGTGGAGGCATTGAAAAGTGTTAAGACGCTGGCTTTTGGTGGTAAAATGGTAGCGTTTTGTCGTTGGTGGCACGGTATACAGCCGTAAATTAGGATTACAGCGCAGGTGAGATAAAAGTGAGAAGGTAACAGGAGATAAAGACTGTGGGAATGGGAATAAAGATTATGGCCCACAAAGGAAAGCGAGTTTGTCTTAAGGCAACTTGGTCAAAAACTGATTTCCCTTTTTTTCATTTTTAGTTAAGGAAAGAGTGACCAGTGAACCTTAAGGGTATAGGGCACTAGTTTGGGGTAATAGCTTTGTAGGACAAGGGGAAATGAAAGATAAGCTGGTGAATAGAGTTGGTCGTTGGACCTTCAGAAGCAAAGAGTCGAACCACGAGAAGAGGACTGTGTGAATGGACTGAGATGGCTCATATGACGTCGTAAGGAGTTGGGATAAAGTTTTGTGTCGGTTAGAATGGAAAAACTTGTGACACTTGAAGTTGGGTTCCGTATTGTCACACGTTCTCTGGAATGTACTATGGGGAAGCATAATTTGTACGCGGAGTTCCCTTGTTGCCGAAAACGAAAGCATCGTAAATTGTTATCTGTTGTTCAGCAAGGTTTCGTTCTTACCAGAATGAACTCTTCGTAAACTTTCGTTGTTGCCTAGGAAGGTGCTCATACGTCCTATTTCTTTGTTGCCAAAAAATAGAGCACTGGATGACTTTTTTTCGGTATTGGCCATAAGCGTTCGTTAAATGAATTTTTGTTGGCGCTCAGAATATAGTTGACGACGCGTTGTATTCTTGCTAAAGAAGGTTCGTTGTACTTCCATTTGATTGTTGTCGTAAAGGAGTACTTTCCGGAGTTACAGGCGAAAAATATTCTGTTTGCATCACTTTTCGTTGTTGCACGATACGAAAACGCATAACTTTCATTGTCGCTGGAGGATGTTCTTTTTACGCGCATTTCATTGTTGGGAGGCATTAGCATTTCACAGCTTATTTCACGCTTGACCTGCAACGCTCGTCCTTGCACAATTCTGTTATTGCGCAAAACGAAGAAGATTCGCAATTTTTCCCTTTAAGAGGAAGATGCCCGTGATCGATAAAGAAGACTCGTTAGTTTCACGCTTGGACAGATACACTTCGTTTTAACGACTTTTCGTCGTGATTCACAACTTACTCGCAAGTTTAACTTTTGTTGCAGCAAATACTTTTTTTACTGAAATGCACACTTTTAAAAGTTTATCAGTGGGTCTTACTGTTTTCTAAAAGAAATTTTCTAACAACTTTCTCGAGACTTGGGGGGGGATTCTCGCGTAGTTAAAGAAGGTGGAGTGAGATTTGGCATCTACTCGCATTTGTTTTGTTTGGCGAATATTTGTTTAGAATGTCAACGCCACAGCGTGTGTGCCATCAGAGCGATGACGTAAGCGTATGTGTCTTGTCTTGGCATGTCTGGTTTGGCAAATTTGTTGATTTAAAAAAGCTGTTAAAGCCAACGACATGACAATGGAGAAAACCTCAAAATTGGCTGAGATTTATTAACTGTACGTGGGAGATTTGAAGTTGACGTACTGGTAGTTTGGTTAAGTGTGAGAATTAGGGACCAGCGTGAGAGCGACGAACGTTAAATACTTGTTTGGGAAATCGTGCCAGAGATCTAGAATGACTTGGGGAGGAAATTGACCAAAAGATTAGAGCCTGGAAATTTACTTTTTCTGCCGGTCGGTTCTCAGTTTAGTCTGGATTCGTAAGCGTGGAGTTAATCTACATAAGCTTTCCTTATGGAAAATCCACTTTCTGTTTTAAGTTGGGTGAAGGTTTGCCAGGAGTAAACCCGGAAGTGTTGAGTATTAACCAAAGGACTAGAACTCGCAGGAGATTCGAGATGCTTAACAACAAAAGATCGAAGCCGTAATTAGGCCTTTGGGTCGATGTTTATTAGTCACGGTACGCAACGCCCCAGTTTGGGAAAATTCAACCAAGCCACACACGGATTTCGTTCAAATGGGCTCAGGAAGGTTAATGGAAGCCGCTGTTGCAGCGCTTCCATATGGTCCGACTCGAGAGTCCAGGTTTTTCGCTGGTGTTAATTACAGGGTTTTTTCCTGTACATGTCGCATTTGCATAGGCAATCTGCAATTGGCGCAGCGCGCAAGTGAAACAGTAGCGCAGTCACGTTCCTCACCTTTATGCGAGAAAAACTTGTTTGCGTTTCTTTTTGTCGCTCACACGTCAGCTCGCCATTGCGTTGGCTGGCTTTATCTTTGAAAGATTTTTTCTCGTAGTAGAGAGCGCAGACGGAAGTATACGAAGCATATGTGTCTTATATTTTGGTCTTTATTTAATTACCACCCAGTAAAGTTAGTTAGCGAGAAGAACGCCAAGCAAGGTGTTATTTACATATGCCACGAGGAAGTTAAGTAAATTCCTGCTTGGAAGCCTTATTTTGGTGTCAAGCGCGGAAGTGAGCAAGCTAGCGTGGAAAAGCCAAAGCAACAGGTGGGATTACACTGACTGGGACGGACGTATTTGCATACGCTTTTCTTATCCCAAGTTTCTTCTGGGCGACACTTTAATACAATTTAAGCAGTGTATTAAGCGTAAACGCAACTTTCATTCCCCAACAACATTTGCATCCAAATGAGACACCTTGTCTGGTTTAATCATATGGAAATCTTCTTTGCTGGGAAGAAGGCTCACGCTCCAGAGTTGAAGCGCTCCATGGGCTTGGCGAATCTCGAAAGAGCGAGGGGGTTGGTTGAGAATGAGCAAACGGAGGCCTCAATTAAACCTCCTTCTTGGCGGTGCCGATGACGTCGCTCGTTGCACTTCAGAATGTCCGGGGCGCAACGTGGGGACGAACGGGAGTTGAAGTTGGACGCCATTCCACCCCTTCCCCCCTCCCATCACCAAACTTGTCACTGCGTGACGAATACTCATTTGCATTCACGAATCATCATTACCAGGGCTGTCCTGAGATGAAACTGAAACACGAGAGAAAATAGCCAAGAAAGATATATAAGGACAGAAAACGGGACAAACGAGTCTTTTGGTTAATATGCACTTGGAAAAATCCGTGCGTTTTAAGTGTTGAACTTTCTTATCGTTGAGAACAGCAAACGAAACTTGAAAGTATTATTTAAACACCATAAGTGGCAAGCTGCGATAGAAATAGAAAGGTGCGTGATGAGTCAAACGTTGATTTAGTCACTTCTTGATGATATGGAAGCTCCGCCTCCTCGCCAAGTTTCCGCAGCGGGAACTTAGCGGGCGCGATATTGCGAAAATGAGAGTGGGGATTCTAATCAGGTCCGTTTTTTTCTGTCTCGTTGCGCCAGGTACTGCACGCAATGCCCAAAAGGCGAGGAAAGAGAGAGGAAGAGGAAAACGAAAAGATTAGTCAGGTGTGCCGGAAATGACGAGAGACGATAGGTTATGTCCGTTCGCTCGAGTTACAGAAAGCGCGCAAAAAAAGGGTAAGCGCGTTGTCAATCGTAGGAAATCTCGGAGCTTAGTTTCCTACGCAAAAGCATAGAAGAGATCATGTTCCTTTGGGCTGGAGGAAGGGGTGTTGGGGATAGGAGGAGGCAATAAAAGCAAAGCGGCTCGGATGTAGCTGAAAAACCTTTCCGTCTTGGGGTTTATGCTTTGGGGTACTGGAACTGGGAAATTGGAACCTTCGGGGATTAGTTTGTGTGTGATACATGGCAGTAATCAAGGTTTAGGACGGGGTGAGTTGCTCCACCGGAAAAAAGAGTTATGGACACCCCCCCTTTTATGAGCACGGCGACAGTTTGCGGACTGCTCCGACAAGGGATTGAGTCAACACGGAACTGAGTTTAAGTATGAAAACCGCAGTAGTGATTCATTTAATGCTTGAGAACGTTCTTGACCGCAGAAATGCGCGGATAAAAGATCGAGACCGCGCTACCAAGCAAAGAATGAATAATAAAAAATAATAATAAAAAATGAAGGAAGTAACACACTATTAAACACTGGAGTGCGTAAACTGTCTTTATACCCGTACGATACAGTTGCGTTTGAATAACTACGTTAACAAAAAGGCTTACCTTCGTTGTCCGAGGTTTTCATCCTGTTCACTCAAGTGTCAATACAGTTGGACGTGTGGTAACTTTAGGTAACTCAATAAACCTGAGATCCTATCAGATTCAGGACAGCTAGAACATTACTTTTAATAAGGTTTTTTAGCACTAAAATTACCTGCCATAGTTGACGCTATACGCAGTCTCGGCATAAGAAAACGACCCCCAAGGAACGGGCCCTATGCTAACCGCACGGAAGTGGCCAACAGTGAAAGTTCTCTTTGCGTGAGCCTTGCTGCAGCTCGCGAATATTCGCGAAAGGATGGCGTGAGACACAGCACACGCAAGTACCGTGGCGTTAGCATAGGGCTGTTTGCATGGGCTGTCGATTATGTCGAGTAATGTACTGTACTCGTAAAAAAGGACCCAAACAAACCGTCCTATTGCTGTCGTCCCACGCCATTAGTAGGAAGCCTTGTTACGAGTCACAAACGTTTGGAAGACGCAAAAGAGGGACATCGCTCCACGCAACTGCCGGGCCGTTAGCCCCCTCCCCCCCCCCGATTTTTTTTTGGTTTTATAATGGTGAACATAGGAGAGTGAGCAAATGTCCAAAAAAATTGCATACTAACCCCCCCCCCGCTCCCCCGAACCAAATTCCTGGGTACGGCCCTGTGTACAGTAATGTACGACTTTTGCAGGCTGATGTACAAATCGTACAATACAATATGTACAAGTGTTCCGACTCGATGCTGTTTTGAAAATTGCAATTCTACTGCAATGTTTCTCCCAAACTTGTTCTAATTGAGTGTTTAGGACAACCTATTGATATAACATGAGCTGAACTCTTTAGGCACTAGTGCGGGTGTTGTTGTTCGATAAAACGCATTTGTGGCAGAGAATCTTAAAAAATAGTGGAAGTTGCCAAGTCAAAAGCCTGTCGAAAGCCGATCCGTTGTGATGTGTAGAAATTCCAGGTATATAATTCGTTGTTGATGCGTGAGAATTAGCTCATGAAAACAGCCCGCGGGGAAAGGTATACCTGTATATATTTACAGTGTTGTCTACACGACCTGATATTATCGGGTTGCAGTTTAGCATCTGTGGCGCAGTACTTTGAAGGTTCTTATGGCGTTTTCCTATGGGAACACTTGAGTACAACTTGAGTGATGCACCACAACTCTTTGTCCAACCGTGACGTGACGCTTGTAGTACGATTCCGGGGGATGAAATAGTCCAGTGCAGTCAGACTGAAAGATGTTGGACGCACTCGGTACAAGACAGCTCTGAACAAGTTTCCCAACAGAAAGCGCTGTTGGACAAGTCGAGTTGGCGTTTAAGCTTTTGTAGCACGGAAATCAACAGACCGCTGTAGTTTAATTTCTTTTTTTTATCCTAATGATCGTTCCATGTTTTACTTTGTTTATCTCTTTCTATTTCATTCGTTCACCTCCATTGGTCATCTTCTCTGCCTCGTCCACTTTCTCTTTCATCTGCATACTTTCTTCTTCGCCCTCGTCCTCTGCTTTCTCTTCTCTTCGTCATCTTCAGCATCGTCTCCATCCTTGGCTTCATATTCCTCGTCGTTCGTCTTCATACGTGTCGTCATTTTTACTGCGCCCTTTTGCCTCTTCGTCTTGGCGTTCATTTTCGTCTGCTTCTTGTTGGCCACGCCTTTCATCTTCTCGCCCACCATGTTCATTCACACTCTCACTTTTCGTCTGTTTTTTTTTCTCTTTCGAGTAAGCAACATACCATCCAAATTGCTAGTAAGGTGCATTCGTAGTAGAATTGACTCGCAAAGTGTCGGCCAAGTCTGTCGCGTGACACATAGAGCTATTGTAGTGCAGCTTATTGACTTGGTGTTATGGACCAGATAGGAAGGTCAGTTGGACCGGTGAAGAAAACCAAGAATAAAAGGGACCCAGCGTTTTTTCGCACATCTGCCCCGAGAGTTATGAGCATATTGGTGTCGGCGAAGGCGGCGATACAAAAGGTAGTAATGATTGTCCTGTTCCCATCTGTCAGCACGGGTGACAAAAGGGGTTGGCCCTTAACCATTTATCGATTGGCCACGCACTGAATCCTTATGTCATTTCCATGTCATCAAATTAGCTGAAAAGCTTACTTCACGCTCTATCTCGCTCTCGCTCGACGTCTTCCTTTTACACGGATTTCAACTCCCGGGAATTGACAAACACTGCCAACTAAAATATGATCGGAGAACAACTCTTGAACGAAAAACACAAGCTTCCGGAATTTGCATCTAGATAGTCTTTCATTTTATATTAAAATCAAGTGTGAAACCCGACAGACATTTGATCTCACAACTACACTGTAAAACAAAATTTGTAAATTTACAATTGCAGCAAAAATTATAAGGACCTTACTGTAAAAAATACTTTTAAAATGTTTTTCTACAACAAATTCGTGGTTAAAAGATCAGCTTTGTAAGTATTTTACAGTGAAGTCCTTGTAATTTTTTGCTGCACAACGAATCATTGTAAATTCACAAAATATTTGTTTACACTGTAGTTTGGACGATTCACATCCCCTCCAAAGACTATACTTCATTATTTTAGATTTTCTATCTCAAATTAGTTTCCCTTTTCTCGCGTGGACTTGGACACCGCGTTAAATGAGGTCCGGTGTGAAAACGAAAGGAAAAAAAGCCAGGGATCTTTTTTTCCAACTATACCACGTAAATCTTTATAGAATTGTTAAGGAGAAAATAAAAATAAAGCCGTTAATGAACAGGAATTGTAAAAACCATGTTCCATCGATTCGGAGCATGTGTCAAGTATAACATACAGTGGAAATCGATTAAATGTTAAGCAAAAAAATCTTTTCAAATGAAATAGCATTCCGGTCCCCATAAAATTCTAACTCATTGTGTTGCAATACGGTGGAAATTGGTTAAGGCAAAATGTGGGTACGGCGAAAAAAATTCCGGTCCCTTCTTATTTCGTGTTAACGGATTTCCACTCTACAATGATTTTTGAATAAAGTAGCTTAAATTAAAGAGAGCGCTTTGAATTGGTTTCCTTGCAAGAGTTTCCCATATGAAGTGAAGGAGGGTGAATTTCCTTCTCGCTCGATGGGTCACCCAACGCATCTTATGATCGAAAAGCCAAATTCATACAGTGGAGTATAAATTCACCCAGCAGTGCATCACATAGGGGGACGGGGGTGAAAACTAGATCGCATAGATCGTATTGTACTGCTTGGGGGGATCGAAAAGTTGTTCATGGTGGATTCCCGTGACGACGGCAACAATACTCATTGGCTCTGCCCTCCCCCCATTTTCCAAGAATAGAAAGACGAACAAACTTGTACCCCCCTGCCCCCCTTCCTTTCTCTTTCCAATCAGTTGGGATCCCGCGCTTTTGATATCGACCCCCCTCTCCATCCTTGGCGGAGCGATGAGAGATGCTGCTGCTTGCGCTTCGCTGCCAAAGTTGCTTTTCTCCCCAAATTAAGAATTAACTCCCCCCTTCTTCACCACTCTCCAGGGATAGTACGGATTCCAGTTCGAACGCAGGGTGCTGAAGGGAAATCAAGCATACCTAAAGAGGCAAATCGAGCTCCTGGGAGTTGGGGCCAATGGTTGGAGTGCCCATAGTGCACGTACACAGGGCAAACACTGGCGGATGCTGCACTCTACGTATGTGAGTCATCCCATACATGTTTCATAAAAGCGCATTTTGATAGAGGGGCGGAATTTGAACTTCCACGTGGAGAGCTCTTGGTAAGAAGAGGGAGGGGGGTCGGAAGCTTGTCCTTGTTTGCTCCCGTTTTAATTACACGTGATGGAGCAGATCCAATCTGAATCGGTCGGGTCGCTCTCGTCGCCGTCTTCTTCTTCTGCTGCTGCTGCTGCTTTCAGCTTCCGCGGGGTCAAAAAAACTTAATTAGCCCCGGAGAGCCGCTTGGAATCGTGCCTGTTTTAGACCCGAACCAGACTACGCACATGTGTGCAAGAAAGCAAGGGCGAGAGTACGAGGCTTCTGAAAGGAAGTACGAAACGAAAGGGGGGTGAGAGGGGGTGAACTATTGTTGGCAAGCTTTCGGAGCTAAAGGCGATGATCCCGCCCCTTTTTTTCCTTCTGGTGCGCTCGCCTTCTCCCTCTTGTGGGGGGCAAGGGTAAGATTGCAGGGGTTGGTTTCGAACAATACAGTATCCCACCCCCTAAGGGGACCGTAGGGGTTGAAAAGATGGATATGAAGCGAGGGTAACAATACTTTACCCTGCATTCCGGGAGTCGTGCCTTCAATGCGGACGCTTCCGAAGCATTTGTACCGGGAGAAGCTTCGGGTCCCAGGTGGTATGTTGCAATATGGAGGGTTTAGGGGGTGAAAGGGATCGGCAGACGAGTTTAGGGGGTTATTAGAGAGAAACAAAGCGAAAATGTGGAATGGTGTTTAGAGAAATTGAAAATTATTGCTAATGCGAGGTTAAAACATCAGAAAAAAGGGAAAAGGGGGTTATGGGGGTGGAGGGATGTACCTAACAAGGAAAAGTGTACATTGTTAGCCATTTCCTGGAAGTTTACACAGTGTTTAACGTAATTGCAGTGTTGGTGGGTTTTTGAGCCTGCCAATCAATATTCCATTGGTTTTTCATTGTTGAGTTGGTGAGGGGAGTTTGTAGGCCTGAGGGTTCTTGGGGTAATTTGGTGGGTAACTGGCAAGTTTTTGCCTGGCGTTCGAGGGAAGAAACTTGATGCCGAAGCTTGTTCTGTAATATCCATCAATCTTGTTATCAATTTGTCTCTTTCAATTATTTTTGTGGTCGGTCCCGCCGCCGGTATCCCACAACGGTTTCCAATTTCAGTATATCTCGCTACCCTGGCTGAAAACTTGCAACAGTCTCTGAAGCAATTACATGTAAAATCTTCATTGGAAACGAAAGAGTGAAAATGCAATGTTGCCAGCCAGCAGTGAAAGAAACCCACGCGTCATTGAAATAAAGACGGCCACGAGCTGAAAAAGAAAGAGTTCGTCCTTGATTTTTCCCTCACTGACAGAAGATTTTTCTTCTTGGCACCATTGGGCGACTGAAATATAAGTTCAGTTAGCGTTTCATTCAAGTTGACTCGGTTCGACTGGCGTGTCTCTCAAACAAGCGAGAGCGGGCCAGAGAGCAAGAAAAGGGTACGCAAGGACGTGTTTTGGTGCTGCAGCACCCAACCTGTTATTTGTATTTTCTTGCTATCGCGTATATTGGCGTAGGGTAGTGTAGCGTAGCTGGCTTGAAAGGAACAAGTTCGATCATTTGAACAAGAAGCTGCAGCTTAAGAGGGTGTGGGAAGGCAAGGAGGCGCGAGGAGTGGAAAAGGCTTGGAGTGATCCCCTCCTTTGGCTATCGCCACCATACATGGTCAACTAAACTTGTGTGCTCGGCCCCAAATCCCCCGAGTTTCTCGTGTCTTGTCTCCAACTACGACTTTCTGGGTGGACGACCTTCCGAGTTTTATCTTGAGTTAACTTGTGCATTCATTACTCAAACTTTTGTTGTTCTGCGAGGACTTTTAAACATGCTAAAAGGGCCCCGGAGTAAGCAGTTACATATAGTTAATCGCAAAGAGGTAAACAGTTGGCGAAAAGATAAGCGAGACTCGTTCAGGGCGCCTAGGAAACATTTCATTGTTGCCTTACTGTCTACCTAGCGAACGTTTCAACGTGGCTTACCTTGCTGGCCCTCGCCCGGGGGGGGGGGGGGGGGGCGGGGAGTTCGGGAAAAAAGTTCGATGGCTGTCCGTCTACCCAGTTTCGAACGTTTGTAGACCGCGGACCCTTGGTTGCCAGCGGTTTGCCCGTTTTGTTTATACCCGCGGAAACAGAGAAACGCAGATTTTTTAATAGAGTTGTTATCGTGAGGTCAAGTCAAAAGCTTTGCAAGATTACAACTCTCGAGTGGTTTATCACGACTTTAGAAGTTTTTAGACCAAAAGTGTTTCTTGAAAGCTTTGAAATGTGGTGACATTGAAGGGTTTTCATAGAAATGCTTTGGCCGAAAAAGCAAAAACTTTTAAGCTCATTTTTGCAAATTTACTCGTGAGTTTCGGGATAAGGTCTTGTAATTTTCGCATTGCAGTATCTTAGAGAAATGTTACTGTCAGAATATTTTTTAAAGTACAGTAGAACTCGCTTAACAGCAAGGGCGTGGGACAGACCCGCTGGCTAGACCTTAAGCGGGTTTTGCGCTTATCCGAGGTGACTATTTTTAACATCTAGAAATATCAATTGAGTAAAAACAACACTATATCCTTATGTTTCTGAATTAAGTAGCGTATAAAGAGTACTGTATAAAAGAAGTTGCAAATAAAATAAAAGTAAAATTTATTTTCATGTTTTTTCGAGAAGTAGTTAGTGATTGAACGCCATATAGCATTCTTTTGCGTATAGGTTCTCAGATCTGCTCCAGATAAATACGCTCGTACAAGGTAAAGTCCACGTACAGTAAAGGGCAAAAAATCCGGCGGGGAAAACAGGTACAGTGCGCGCGGGCATGTCCAGGCAATGCTTAAAGCGGGTTGTCTTCTCCCCGCTTGCTTAGACTGTTCGCAAAAGCATAACCCCGCGGAACGAGTTTGGCACTTGCCTGGGCATGCCCGTACCATTTAAGCGCGCTGGTCCCCCGCCGGTTTTTTGCTCAGTAGGCCTACTGTACGAAGTGTATTCACCACATGTCTTGAGACCAGTTGTCCAAGATATTTTCCTTATCCTTTGTAATTTTTGTGAGAACGCTTGGATAAACACAAAACTTTTGTGTAATAGACAATTGGGGTTCATTTTGTTCCAAGAAGGACTGCAATTTAACTCGCTGCGCTAAAGGTAAATTTATGGAATTTTTCCCGATATCTCTTTGACACACTATCTACTACATAACTGATTGGAGACCGCGAAATATAGAAGAGGATTGAAGAACTGTGAACGGTTTGTTTCTTTTGTGAAATGCGCAAACCGCAAAAAAGGGCGCAAAGTAAGAACTTCTAGAAGCTTGTTTTGAAATTTGTCGGCCTCTTGTTTTTAGATTTTTTTACGCGGGTCCATAGTTGGTTGTTATTAACCGGACCGATGTATCCGTGTAAGATAACCAGTGGGGATTAAAAAATTTTTCTCGATATGCGGGCTTTGTAATGAACCGAGTTTGGATAATTCGAGGTTGGTCTCCATTGTGTTGAATGGGAGTGAAACGGGACGTGAAAAAAACTTGTCATTAGGCAGGTTTTGTCGCTATCCGAGTTGCTCTTAAGTGGGTTCCGCTGTGCTTCGGTTTGTTTGCTCTAATCGTCCACGAACGCTCACCGTGATATTTGGCCATAAGCGCCTTAGCCCAATTCTGGCGTTAACCGGACATATTCGTCTAGGATGAGGACGTTTGGTGGCATTCCATCTGCTGTGCTCATTTTGGACGTTTGGCATTGGGAACTTTGGTCTGAACGTTTTGTCCCTCATGCTGCCGTCAAGGGAGGCATGCAATGGGCGGACAAGTCCGGGCAGTAATTCCGAATTTCTAAAATTCATAGACTGGGAGAGAATGCACGGGAAGATACCTGTTACTTATTGTTTTCCTTTTCATCTTTTGTCTCCGCCCTCTTGTTTTCTTCGAATTTAACTTCTCCAGCTTTTCAACATTTAGGAGCTTTAAAGGCTCACATAGCAGCTTTTCGCCAGGTTTTTGTTCAAGGAAGACTCGTTTTCCCGATTTTCCCGAGTTGGAAAGAAGCTAAAAAGTTTCGACTTCGCGATCTCAATCTCCGGAAGTAAATGGACGGAGCAAAAAAAAGGCAAGCCTTTAGTTCAGTGTTGAAAGAGAGTAACGGAGAGGAAGAATTAACCTTGCGAAATTGAATTAACCGTATTAACCCTCTTTTTCTTGCTACCCCGAAGGAGAGCTGAAAGAAAACGTTCGCTGGGAATTGGATTACCTATGGTAGCTGCGGAACTTTTAATTGGGGAAGAAAGTGAAAATAAATGAAGAAGTGCTCTTTAATTAGCTCAGAATGAGAACAAAGGCCGAAATGCTGTGGAATTTGTCTTCGTCTTTCCGAGTATGCAGGGCATCAAAAGAGTGGAATTGACTAATGAATGACCAAAAATTCTCAAACGAATGAGGTTAAATACAATTGACCGAACTCCATAGTAAGTGGAGGTTACACACTAGAGCTGTGTTAACCATCTTTCCACGTTGAGCTTGCGTTCTTTTTTTACGTTTTATTTATTTTCTCGTTTTTTCCTTTTCAAGTCTTGAAAAACGTTAGTTCCAAAGCGTGAAGAAAGCACATAGCTCTATGTTTGATTTTGAATTCTAAATGCTTTATTCAATTTGTACAAGCCAGTTGAACGTCTTTCTTCAAAGGTAAATATCCTCGAGAGCAAATGTGTACCTTGCCTTTAGTCAACGTGCACTTTGTCAATGAATTTTTCCTTTTTTTGGCTTTAAGAAGCGTAAAACGCGGGGCCAATAATTTTGGAGTCAGAAATGAAGATCTTTCAAGTCAAGAAAGGGCTGTTTGTATTATAACAGCGAATAAATTTGGTCAACAAATGTTGAAAGTTCCCGATATGCAAATAAAGCTTACACCGTGCAGATCCTTTTCTCTACCCCCTTACCCCCCAAGGAAAAAAAGAAGGAAAAAAGTACGACGAGGTGACAACGATTTGAAAGTTTCTTAGGTACACAAATGCATCAAAGGATTTTCCTTTACGTTGTACGTTTGTTCGACTTTCGAATGTTTCACTCTGAATGACTCGTGCGTCTTGGTGTTTGTTTTTTCAAACAGTACTATTGTCACGTAACTTTCCATAGTTGCTTACACGCCAATGGAAAAGATCGTTCACTGAATGCAAATATGTTCGCTGGTATCGTGAATAATGTAAAGACCGCTCCCTACTGTTGCTTGTCTTTCCAACATTGCATAACTTCCCCCAGTCGCGTGAGACCCCAGCAGATTGAACGCAATTCAATGGCTTTCCCTTGGCTCATTTCCGAACGTTTCTAGACCGAGAGTCGGCAGGTCGAACGCTTTGTCCGTCTGCCGACTGCCGTCGAGGCAAAGCAGGCTTTGACATTAGCTGACAAGTCTGGGCCAATAACTGAACCCGTTCGTGCAACTTGAATCATTTCATTGTTGCCTTACGGGTTCTCCTTTCCCGTGTGGCGCAACTTTCCGTGACTTAACGCGTGCGAACTTTTGCGCGTGCTTTGCGGAAATCCCTTGGCTCTTCTGTAAGTATTACTGCAATAAAGGTCTCGCGCTCGTGTTGCTTACATTTGGGAATTGTAAAGCTGACGTAACTGGCGAGCAGACGGCCCAAAGCTTTCGATAAGTTTCCGTTGGGCTAGCGCCGAAACGTTCGCTCGGCTTGGACATTCGGGCCACTGTACAGTACTTGTAAAACGGAACGGGCCTAGTACTGTACAGTACTGAGCAAAAAAAATGTACTTGCCAAAATCACAGAGGTCTAATTAAGCCTCTCGAGGCTGATTTACTTTCATTGAGGGGCGAAAGGGCTTTACCAATCAGTTACGAAGTGAAAGCTCGACCGCGAATTTTGGAAGCGAATTTCGCCTTGCGAGCAAAAATTATGACTGACACATCTGAATTGTTTGAATGAATAGAAGAATATTCAGTAAGAAAATCAGTTATATTTTCTAAAGGCCACTTCAACTCATTAAATAGCAAAAAAGGCTTAATTGTCGAACTAAAATGCCCGGTCTATCTTTACAAGAATTGCAAGAAATGTGAGCCAAACAACAGTTAAAATATGGTTACAGCTTCAATAGAATTAAAGGACTGTGACCATCAATACTTCTACATCCATTTCATGGTATTGTTTAAACACTATTTAAATAACATGTTTCGAAATTCGCGGTCCACCTTTTTATATGGATAGGGATTGGTAGAATCTTCAAGCCCCTTCACCGCTTAATGAAAGTAAATCAGCCACGGGAGGCTTAATTAGACTTCTGTGAATTGGCAAGTACAGGATTTTTTGCTCAGTACTTACAGTACGTCATGCTAAATGGTCCTTTTCGAACGTTTCCTCGTGGGTTAACCGTATTTTTGTTGGATAACGGTACAGAGCGACGCTACATAAGTACAGTGAATCGAACGTTTTGCGCTGCAAGGAGCTCGCACCGCTGGAATATTTTCACTGTTGTGCAACTTTCCGCTGTCGTCGGAGCGACAGGCGGATAAACGTTGTAATAAAGGATTGAGCACGGAGTGTGAAAAAGGTAGCAGTAGAACTAGTAGTCACGCCGAAGAGATTCTTAAAGTTGATTTTTAACGTTGCTCAACAGTAGTTCTTTTGAGGAGAGGGTGTTTCTTTTCTTTAGTTTCTTTTTTGTTGTTGTTGTTGGGTACAGGGATATGGGATGGTGGTAAACTAAGAAGAGAAAAGTCTGTCGGTGTAGTGCATTAAGCTTAATGACCTTCCCTTGAGAGAAGAAATGGAAGTGGCAAAAGAAAAGATGTTTATTTTCAGCAACAGACTATTTAAAAACTTTCAAGAAAAAAATCCCAACTCTTGAGCTTAGGAGAGGGAGTTTCGTTCTGTTTGCCACCAACTCTTAAAACCCCTCCAGTCACCAAAATACAAAGTCGTTAAGAAAGGCTTCCCAAAGGGGTTAAAAGACAAGTACAACAACCCAGCCAAAAAAGGGGAAAAATACAGAGAGAGAAAAAATAGGTAACAGAAGAAAATGGGTAAGAACAGGGTTTAAGGGACTCGAAAAGGATTGGGAAACCGTGGTGACTGATATGTAAAGTGAGATTAAGGTGTAAAGCGAGTTAATGTCGTGTGTCCCCCCACGTCCCGGGCGTTGTTTACGTCCAACCCGGACTTCAAGTGGTGGATTTCGAGAGGGTTAATGGTCTTTAGGTGACATGAAAACGGGGGGTGCATACCTTCTTCTCTCTTTAAAAGGGTTAGCTAAACTTGTGCCGTTCTGTTAACCGCAAACCCCGCATAGTTTATAAGCTTTAATTGACAATGTCATAGCGCCTCCCCCTGAGACGTCCGCGGGGTTGAAAGTTGCGAAAATGATGGATGCATGGACATTTTAGCTAGGCTGACCTCAAATTCATGGGTCATTTATCTCACCCTTGCCTTTCTGAAAATTGTTGACTCCGGGGGAGGTCGCCTTGCGGGAGAGGGAGAAAGGGTGAGAAAAAGGAAAACGCGGGAAAAACAAGGGCGATCGTTTATCAGAGGTTTTTCGGGGGGGCAAAAATCGGACCACTCTTTGAAATTAAATCGAGTCAAATCCATTTTATTTCGCCTGGCACCCTACTCCGATCCCTCCCCAAAACGCAATTTGGTAGAATACTTGCAAGAAATTGAAAATTGATGGCATCTGCAAATTAAACGAGTATAATGTTGCGAAATGAAATTCTATCGGTGGCAGAGTTCGCTGTAAGGTGAGAGGGAAAGGGAATTCGGAAAGTTTGTTGAGTAGTTTGAAAACGGGGGTAGAAATATTAATTGGCTAATTAATCGGGTTCTGGAGATGTTGTCGGGGCCAAAACGAATTTACGAGTTAATTTTCGCAGAAGAACGTGACGGCCTGAAATTACTTTCTGGAAATAGCCTTTTTGAATGAAGCATTAGTGAATGCTTAGCAGAATGTGAATGGCAGATTAATTAACGACGTTCTTTATGCTTTCGTTGTAGTAATTCGGCTGAAACCATGGATTAGACGATTGTAATACGTTCCGGTGGGAGACAACGGACGAAAGAGCGTTGAAAATGAAGGAACATGAGGCTCGAAGGAAGAAAATTCTGGTCGAACAGGAGGAAGCGACGCATAAGGTAAATTTGGCCCGGCGACCGGTGCGCCGGCGATTGGGGAGATGGTCCGCTTGGATCGTGCTCCTGTCGATCCTGGCCTGGAGTGCTAGCTTAGCCCCTCAGGTGCAGGCTAGTTCCAAAGGTCAGTTATACGCGTTTACGCGGACGCGGTACAATGCTTCCATTCACGAGAACAGTCCCGCCAAATCGTACGTGGTGCCAGAGGAACGCATGGGGATTTTTACTGGTTCACTCGCCACACCCCCGCCGGAGCTGCGCTACCGGTTGCTCAGTGGTGACAAGGACAAGTTTTTCAAGGCTGAGGCGCGACAGGTGGGTGATTTTTGTTTTCTGTTCTTGCGGACGCGAAGTGGGCAAACCAATGTGCTAAATCGGGAAAGAACCAGTTGGTACAAGTTAAAAGTCGCTGCCTCGGTCCGGGACGCCAATGGCGAAGAGCAAGACCTGGTCGGCGTCGAAACGGAGATCTTGGTGACAGTGTTGGACATGAACGATCTGAATCCGCTGTTTGAGCAATCAGATTACAGTGCAGTGATTCCCGAAGACACGCCGCTCCACCAGAGCCTCCTCAAGGTCAAAGCAGAGGACGCCGACCTGGGCATCAACAGCGAGATCTACTTCAGTTTGTCGGAACCCAGTGAACAGTTCGCGGTCCACCCCCTCACGGGCGTCATCTCCCTGACGCGACCCTTGGATTACGCCAACAAGCCCGTGCACGAGTTCCGCGTCTGGGCGACCGACCGCGGACCGAAGATTGGCTCGGTTCTGAGAGCGAGCTCGGCCAAAGTCAGGTTCATCGTCCAACCCGTGAATTTGCACGACCCGGAGATACAGGTGCATCCCTTACCAGAGATCGTTGAGAATTCTCACACGGATGTCTATGCCATTGTCCAAGTCACGGATGCCGATAAAGGTCCCAATGGCGAGGTCGCGTTCTTGGACATCACCCAAGGCGATCCGGATGGTCTGTTCCGCGTGGTGCGCAGTTCCGACAACGGTCACGAGTTCACAATCCAAATTCTCAAGTCTTTGGACCGGGAACGCGCTCCCCAAGGTTACAACCTCACCTTACAGGCCGTGGACGCGGGAACGCCACCGCGTTCCGCCACCCAGACCATCGCCGTATCCCTGGCAGACATGAACGACAACGCGCCCGTCTTCGAGAAAGAGCAATACACGGTCAAAGTACCCGAAATGGCACCGATTAACACGCCGTTACTAAGGTTGAAAGTGACCGATGCGGACTTGGGTCGCAACGCCCAAGTTTCTTTAAGCATCGTGGGCGGGAATGAGGGAGGAATGTTCCGGATGAACCCACGTACCGGGGTCCTGTACACGGCCCAAAAATTGGACACCGAGCTCCGGGCCGAGTACGTGCTAACCGTGAGCGCGTTGGACCAAGGCAGCGCCGGGGTGCGGAAGCAATCATCAGCGAAAGTGACCATCCACGTGATCGACTGCAACGACAACGACCCCATCTTCCCTGCGTTGAACATGCAGGTAACGGTGGACGAGAACGAGCCGCCAGGGCTGGTCGTTACCCAGGTGATGGCCCGTGATGCTGACAAAGGCGAAAATGCGTACATTTCTTACAGTCTGGCGAATTTAAATCCCGTCCCGTTTGAAATCGATCCCTTCACGGGAGTCGTACGTACCACGCAACTCTTGGACTACGAAACGGGTCCGGCACAGTACGTACTCCAAATCCGGGCGTCTGACTGGGGTACGCCCTACCGACGGCAGACCGAACTCTGGCTCACCGTCAGTGTCAAAGATATCAACGACAACCGTCCCATCTTTGAGCGCGTCAGCTGCCACGGACGCGTCTCCCGTCACACGCCCATCCATGCCGAACTCCTAACCCTCTCCGCGTTGGATTTTGACGTAGGGAGCACCATTGAGTTTCGAATCGCCTCGGGCAACGAAGACGCTTGCTTCAGCCTCGACCGACTCACCGGGGTGCTGAGTTTAGCTTGCGATTTGTCCGACTTCGGGATCTCCGAACGAATTGTTAACGTGACTGCTACGGACGGCCAGCATTTCGCCGATACGATGCCGGTAGTGTTATCCCTCATCGGCGCCCCGGGCGCTGGTAACAATCGATTACGTACGCCCGATAGCTTAGGACCCGGTCCGGAGATCAAGTTCGAGTGCAAGAGTACTGGCATTAACAAGAAGTACAGTGAAATGATCGCTCTAGCTGGACGGAATAACAACAACCCGAGCCTAGCCATTAGCTCCACCCCCTTCCCTCCCTTACCCTCGCGGTATGGAACCAACGTCCACACCCCTGAGTGGGTCGACTTGCCAGCCCAAGTCCGGGTCAACGAATCGGTCCCGAGCGGCACGGCGTTGGTTCGGTTACGCGCGCGGGATCGTGATCATGGTTACAACGGTCTACTGGTTTACGTCATCTCCGCTACCAGTTCCTCTTCGAACGGCGAACAAGAGGATTCCGTCTTCGAAGTCGATACGGAATCAGGCTTACTTCGCGTGTTAGGCACCCTCGACCGGGAACGCACCGCGAGTTACATCCTAAACGTGACTGTGTTCGACCTGGGCCAGCCCCAACGCGCTGCCTCCAAGCTCTTAACCGTCTACGTCACCGACGTCAACGACAACGTACCCACCTTCGAGAAAATGGTGACCAGCGTCTCAGTGCCCGAAACTGCGCCCGTAGGCTTCTCCGTCGCGCGGTTTAACGCGACTGACGCGGACGAAGGCGACAACGCGCGAGTGACTTACCAACTCGTCACCGAGACCCCGGACTTCGCCCTAGATCCCGTCTCGGGGATCCTCAGTGTAGCAGCGCCTTTAGACCGCGAGCGGCGCGACTACTACGAACTGACCATCTTAGCCCGGGACGGGCCTGCTTCCCCGTCGGGCGCTAGTGGGCGAGTGACGTTGTCTTCCCGAGCGCTGGTACGCGTCCGAGTCTTGGATGTCAACGACGTGCCGCCGAGGTTCGCTAAAACGCTCCAGACAGTGAAAATCCCGGAAGATGTCCCTGAAGGCACGGTGGTGGCTGTCGTCAGTGCCACGGATCCCGACCTGGGTCCGGGCGGGGATATTCGCTACTCGTTGGCCGGTGTTTACGCCTCAGAGTCGGTCGACCGTTTCGTCATCGACAAACTGACGGGCACGGTGAGAGTGAGCCGCGCTTTGGACTTCGAGGAACGGCAAGTGTACAACCTAACGGTCCGCGCCCGGGATCGCGGCAGTCCAGCGCTGAGCAGCGAGGCGTACTTGGTGGTAGAAGTGCTGGATGTGAACGAAAACTTGTACGCGCCCCGGTTCCCAGATTTGGTGACCACAGCCAGCATAGTGGAGAATGCGCCCATTGGGACGTCCGTTACCAAAATTGTCGCAGCCGACGCTGATGGTCCTGGCGACGACTCTCGTGTGACCTACTTCATCCGAGGCGGAGATGGCCTCGGGCTATTCTCTATCGATAATGAAGGTAAGCTTTTCACTTTCTTCGTTTTGATTTCGATATTTATGACGAGCAGCGAAAGGGATACAAGCTAGTGACCATGTAAAAAGTTCGGAAGGATTTCATCTCTGCTTTGGACTGATTTGCAGAAACGGTAAACTTTGTTGTAAGAAATATTGTTTTTAAAAATGTGCAGTGCTGACAACTGTGGCACTTTTATGCAAGTCAACTGTAAGTGTAAGTGGCCAGCAGTAAGAAGAATTAATTTCTAACTTGCAAAGAAAACTGTTGACAACAATAAAAGTTAAAGCTGGTGAAATAAACAACAAAGAAAACGTTCACTACGAAGAAATTTAGTCCGCCTACCAAGAACGTAAAGGCTTGAAAAGCATGAAATGTTCAAGTTAAGTCAACAATGGGAGTCTCTAAGCTAATAAACAATGAAACTTGGTGACCGAAAATGAAACGAGGGTCTGGGTTTCATTGTATCCGTGCTCAGCAGCATTCTGGGTTTCTTCGCTGGCGTATCACTCTATTGCAGTTTTCCTCTCGGAAGGCGTAGTAATTATTGTTGCCTCACTGGCTTCTTTGTCATCGAGAATCCCTTCGTAGGCCGAAGAAACGGTATGTTAACTTTGACTCGGACACGTTGTGCCGTAGTTGTTTTTATTTGGACCGTTCGATATACATTATCAGGGTTTTCTGACGTTCTTTCGCGATGGACGGAACCGAGTCAAGAGACGGTCTTCGTTCTGGTGCCGGAGTGTTTGTTCCACAGAAGAAAAGACCAAGAAGCACCATAAGAAGATTTTTAAGGTATTTAGAGGGATCTTTTTGGGGTTTCTCCTAAGGCGGGCGATGTTGGAGACTGATACTGACGGTCAGTCCGCGGGAAGCAGCAAAAAACCAACGCGAACCTGACATTTTTAGGTGACGGGGAAAAAAGCTTACGTTCTATTAACTTGCAAAAAAAAACAAGTGAAGAGGGATGCTTCGCCTTCCCTGAAAGCTACCTCCAGTCTTCGACAAGAGAGCCGGCGAATTCGCAGCATTGCAGGCAATTCTTTCAGTAAGCGCAAAGTAAAATTGGATTTCCTTTCTATCTCGGATCCAAAGACATACCCGGAAATGCCATTCAGTCAACCCCCCTCCCCCCCTCTCAATGCAGCAAGGCACAGGAAAGGACATAGAGCGAACTAATTCCCAGTAAGAATGCTTTTTGGACGCCATTGGGTGAACCAACAGAAATAAAAAAGATGGGTTTTTTTATTTTATTTTCTAAGGTCAGAAAAGTTTTTAACTGACTTTTCATTCTCAGGTCAAGTCGGGCCTCAGAGAAACGTGAGATTTACTTTCAGAAAACTTTCGAGCATGAATTTGACCCGGTTTGGTTTGAACCAAATTGGTAAGAGCTTATCGTTGGGTTCATCGGTGTCTAATAAATAAGTATATCGAGTAAATCTTCCACCCACGGAGTGCTAAGTAGCTATTAGCACACCTTGGCGAGCTCACGAGCAGTGACGTCATCCATCCGTTTTCTCCCCGTAGGCCAGTTTCGGTGTGAAGTTAGGTAAGGAAAATAGAGGATAGTTTTTCATATTCACAGTGCTGGGTAAAGTGACATTTAGAGGGTGCGAGTCCTTTTTGGACGCTCAAGGAGAACAAATTGAATGTCTGTCATAGGAGACGAGATAGGAAAACTGGCTGAAATATGATTAATCCTATAAAGGGAACTCTATAAGACGCTGTGGGTTCTTTTTATCTTTCCTTATGGCTTGTCTCTTTTGTATATTTTCTTTTATTTTTATTACTGTTATTTTGATGGAGAGCTGGAGGAACGTTTAGCGAACAGGGACAGAAAGTTTGGTAACTTTTTTTTACTGCATTTTCTTCTTGTGTCCAAGTCTTGGCAACATAACGTATCACATTGGGACCATCCTAGTTTATGGTGACATCCCAGCAAGTTGGCACCCACACGCAGGGACCAGCTTTTATGTTTTCCTTATTCTTATATATTGCGGCAGTGATAAGTCCGTTGTACGAGATGTGTTCCAGGCTCTAAATTGTTGGAGCAGGCGTTGCTTACTTTAAATGAGCTGATAAGAACCTACCGTTGTTGGGATATGAAGAGAAAAGCGTACACTTTCCACAGTGCGTTCTTCACCCGTTTTGGACCGCTGAAACTTGTAACCTGTTTTCCTTTATTGCATTACATGGAAAATAAATTAGACGTGATCTCTGTTTTTTCTTTTTCTTTTTTTTATGAAACCAACTTGGTAACGGGAGTTGCGATTTAAAAACGCGATTATCGTTTTACTATCATTGTGAAGCAAACGCACAATTCTGACTTTTGTGTAAATCAAAAGGAATGCAAGGTAGAGAGGGTCTAAAAAGTTGTGTAACGCTTTGGCCATACTTTAACGCCACTTGAACACAAAATTCTTAACTAGTAAACTTCAGCCCTAGCCAGTAAATAATAAATATTATTTATAATAGATGGTAAATATGATTTATAAATGAATAAGAACTATGATTTATAAATAAATAAGAAGTATGCTATTATTGTTTCACATTAGAATTTAGTAAGTAAATATTTATTTGACTATTATTCTCATGGTAGCTTGTATAATAATTGATTAGTTCTGACCTAAAATAGCCACTCAAGGTTTTGGAATTTTGGCTGTCGACGTCTTGGTTTCAAGTGTTTCGCAGCGTTCAAGACTAGTCAAGCTAACTGGGTGCGTTTCAAGCCCCGTTAAGTCTCTTCGCGTGTCGCAAAGGCACATTAATTCCTCGCAAATCATTAGACCGGTCGATTCAGACGGCGTTACGGGGTCAAAAGCACAAGTTTGTCAAGATTCGTTAGCCTGAAAAGAGTTGTACCAGCAAGCGTGAGTTCGAGGCTGGGGAAAGCTGAGGTTTTAAAAACGTTGAGCATCGCCAGCTGCAAGCATCATTTGTCCTTCTCATTTCCTGAAGCCGCGAAGCCTGGGGGCATTAAGAAGTTGCCGTGTACTAAGTCACTGTGCGGAAGGTTGTCAAGGAGTTCTATAGATACACGCAAGTTATTAGTCAATCCCTCGTTAGGCCAGCGTGTGGTGTGTCTAAACAAGCTTTAAAGGACCTGAAGACGTTAAAACCTTAAGACTCGGGACTTTGACATTTGCCAAACGCCATTTGACTGGGGAGGGTGAGGGGTGGGCGGTCGTTTCATAACCCTAAGTGTACTCGACGCTACCTGCAATGTTCAATGTTAATTGTGGCAAATAAGGGTGAAAAAGTTTGTGTTAACTCGGACGGAGAGCACAGCGTTATTTATAAACTTTCTGCCAAAGTTTTGTTATTGGAGCGAGGAAACAAGGGGTGCGAAGGGGGTGCAAAAGACATGAGGGTAACCTTGTCGACGGTATGTTAATGGAAACGGGCTTGCTTCTAATTAACCCCTTCTCCCACCGAGAGGGAGGGGACACCAGCTTCCAGCGAAAAGGGTTAAGAGTGTTCGGGGAAGAATGTTTTTGTATGGCCATTGTCTTCACCTTGTTTCGAGTCTTGTCTACAGGAAGGACATTTTAAAGTCTCGCTCGTAAAATCCACGGCATAATGCTTTCCAAGTTTAAAGTGCGTTTTTTGAAGAAATCGATCCGTTTTCTTTGGATTTGCGATTGTGCGAGCACACACAACCAATAAAGGGCAAGTTTGGCGAAATCGAGGGAGATGGAATAAAATTGCGGAGAGATTTTCATGCCGGCGATCCAATTTTAACGGGACAGGACTTGGGAGTAATGTGTTTAGAAGCAAATAAACCAAGCGTTCAACCTGCGTAACGAGGTTGTTGTAAGCGGAGTTGGGAGTTTTTCTGTTAGTTTTGCTTTAATTAGGTTGCCGAGAGTGGATTCTTTAAGTCAGCAAAAGCCAAAGCGTGCTGCGAAGGGATTGAGGCCGACTTGTTATGAACGTATTGATTAAGTTTTCAAACGTATGCAGAAAAAAGAAGTCCCAGACTGTTGGATTTGGCAGGGCTTGTGTAACTATTGCGTGGAAGGGGAAACCGAACTACTTGTCTTGAAGAATTAACAAGAAAAAAAGACTGAAGGAAAAAGGGGCAAGAGCTGTTTGTGAAGACTTAACAGAGTTCAAACATAATTAGGCCTAAGTACCAGAATTTGCCTTAGGAATCGTGGGAGTTGGCTTTACGTTTTCAAAGACTTGTTTTACGTATAGACATAGAAGTGACAGTCAGGGAAAGCAGAACAATGCCAGTGTACTTACAAATTTTGCATGATTTTTATCGAGTAAAAACACACAATAAAAGCGTTGTTTCCCTCATTTCGTTATTTATTTACGTCGTAGTTCTTTATTAGATTTAAAAGGCGGTGAGTGATTTGAAAACTGGCTTTTCTAGACTAAAAGACACATTGACGAGATATTTTTCGTCGATAAAATTCAGTTTGAAATATCTCTGCCATGAGTCATTAACCGTTTCTGCAATGTCGCTCTCTTTGCAAATTGAACGTCGCTATGTTAGGTCCGATGCTGTTTTTCGCGCCGTTCTCCGACCTAGCTCCTTGGTCGCATCCAAAAGGGCCGGTAAATATGATTCAGAATGGGAGTTTCCACTTAGCGAAGATAGCACCCTGGCACAATCGGTAGAATGCATAAAAATTTTACGCTCTAGTTTCCTGTTTCATTGTAGCCTGGGTGCGCTATCTTCTTTAAGCATCGGTATCTAGCAGCGAAAATGGACGGAAAATGATGACAAACCGTTACACCACGTGGCAGTGTTAAAAGGATATGATGTAAAAGTGTTTCCAAGTCCAATTGGAAGGTGTTTACTTGTATTTGTGTTAGTTTTGCGTGTCCCAAGACGGCGCAGAACAGTCCAGGCGTTTAAAGCAACGTTTGGATTGCATTGTTTATTTATTACCACCCCCGCCAAGTAAAAGTCATGGCGGACAGAAGCTTTTATGACTCAGTTGGGAATCATTTCTTTCGACTCGTGTAAAAGGTTCAGTTTTAAGTTGAAACCTAAGAGAATTCTGTGCGGGTAGGTTCCTTGATGAAGCGTAACTTCGGTCCCATGTGTGTATCTCTGAAGCTTTAGGGAGAGGGAGGGAAGTTAGTGAAACCTATCCCAAGCCGCCAGTGCACGTGTGGATTCGACTGAGAAAGAATATCCCTTATTTGTGTTGGCAACTCAACTAATTTCTCTTTGGGAAACGGAGCTCTTTAAAAAAGGGAGAAATAATAAATGAATGAAGAATTTGTAACAAATGTCCAACAAAGATTTTTTTCTTCCAGAAAGAAAAGGCTGAAGTATTCACAATTTCCCGTTTCAAGTCAGAGCTCGTTAGTTTAGGTATCGTTGTGGGGGAAAGAAAGATGAGAAAAAGGGTGGAGGAGAGGTTGCGAGTCGATTAATCAGACAATGGGCGTTGTTGGGTCCAGAAATGTAGGGAGAGTCCCCCAAAATGTGTGTATCATCTGTACATGTCTACACAGAGCGTGCGTGTCATGTGACACTCATCTGACAACAAAACACACAGTACTTTCACCTTGGAGAGAAAAATAACTCAATTTCGCTTTAATATTCTGTGAATGATTAAAATAGATAATTAAATATTATAATAAATGGTAAAAATGGAGAATCCTGGTTTATTCGTAATTCATTGATGAAGGGCGAAAATGTGAGAATTTCTTGAAGTAGTGATAATTCTGGTTGAAGAGCAATACGTTTTGGTTTGTGCCTCTGTGGGGGGAGGGAACGGATTTCGAGCTTTTTTGTGCGTTTCGGGAGGATATAAAGGTATGTAACACGCGACAGATTTTGTAGGAAGATAACAAACGGTACCTTAGTGCGTATAGAACGTGGCTAATGGTAGTTCTTTTACGCGTTATCTCGTTAACATGTAGAGGGAGAGGGTGATAAAAGGCGCAAGGGAGGAAAGGTGGATTATGGGGATTAGTACTACGGCATTTTCTCCCGCTTCTCCCCTTACACGTAAGTTTCATAACCGTAAGAACGTTTCCGTGATAAACGTGCTGTACACGGAAGGGCTTTTAGAAAGAATTTGGGAGCTTTTATGACATAGGGAAGTTAGTAATCCCTGAGATATTGTACTTTGAAAAATAAGAATTCTAGGAATATTACCAAGGTTGATACTTCGTTAATTACTATGCGGCAGTTAAGAGCTGTAAACCGCACAAAGTACAGGAACCATCGCGTAATTGACGTGAAACGTTGAGGTAATTTTCGGTTACAGTAATTATGCGGTTAATTAGGTAAATACAAGCGCGTAAAGGTTATGTTAAGTAAGGTTTCCAAACAGGGGTCGTGCGTTAATCAAGGAGTTGAATGTAAGCATGAAAGATACAGAATGCGTGTAGATTGACGAAGGGGAGTCGTAGTCAAGAAAGTAAAGCAAAGCATGTAAGAAAGAAATCCACATTTTTTCTTTTGCTGGCCACACCGCCAGACAATAAAGAAATGTATTTAAGAAATGTAGAAAGACTGGAAGCCACAATCAAAGCGTGATTGTCAGGTAATGCTCGACTTTGTCAGTTCGACTGCTTCATGACTGAGAGACGTATAGTACCTTTGAGAAGTGTGGTTCGTTTGAACTTCATAACACGCTTTAGACATAAAGTTCGTTTTTTTTCTGCTTCGTCTCCGTTCCCTTTCGTGATTGACAGTCGTTGATAAAAAGGATCATAAAGGGATTGGGGAAGATCAGTTTGCTTTGGTAATCCGGGATCAAAGCGAGTATAATTCACCCTTGTCCTTAGAATAATAGGATTTGCTTTTCAAGCTTCACTTTTTGTGCCTATTGATCTACTTTTTTGACAGGACAAGGCCGATTTTTACAGTACGTGTCATTGAAATCTGGCGTACTTCGGACTTTCAGTCGAAATTAGTAATGTCTTACACAATCACACTAAAATATCCTTGTGGGCGCTTAACGAATCGTGTTCGTCGGTGTCGATTTCGGGGACATGGTTTCGCAATTTGATCGATAACCATCGACACTAATCGCACGTTGACGGAAGTTGCCAACAAGTGCTGAAACAACCGCTGCGAACACTTGACACTAATACGAAGCGTGTTCAGGCAGAGCTGTCAAGACTATTTTGGAGTTTGCGTACCCATATTTATGTATTCTAAGACGGAAACGAGCCGTATGTAGCCTATATGAGAAGCCAGGTAAGTAGTGTTATTGACGTTGACGTATCCATTTCACCTCTGCAAGTCCTGGCGGTTAGGAAGCTTGCATTGTTCTGTTGGCCGTCTTTTTCTCGACTTTCTTTAAATAAAAGAGATCTCCAGCTGACGAAAGTGATTGAGGCTGTCGTGAGAGCGATAGATCTTACTTTCGTATTAGCATGTTTGCTTACGCTGGGGCTAATGCCCGAAATCTAAAGCCGAGTAGATGTCGAAGACTGATTGTACTGATTACGGCTGTGGTGCGTGGGATGATAGTAGCGTCTGATGATGTCCCCATGTGCAGATATACATTAGAAGGGCATTCATCACAAGCACAAGCAGTACCGGGTCATTGGGGAGTTTTATGAGGAAGGAAGAGGGAATAAGGAGCGGTAAGAATTGGATGATGATGGTGGTTTGGGCCTATACGATGCTTGGGTGATGGATGATCAGGCGTTGGCGGCCCTGGAGGACGGACCTTATCAACAGCTGAAAGGGATATCGCGGAAACATCCCGGGAATGTCGCCTTTGGACCATTATCCTCGTTGCTAGCGCCCTAAAAATACCTATGCAAAATTGGGAGCCTTTATCTCTTATTGCGCATCGTTTTCTACCTTGAAATCGTTCCCCCAAATCTGTCCAAATTCTCCGTGTTACACCCATCAGTCCCGGGGGATTCTCGTGCGCCATTTTTAATGTTGCTTCCTCGGTGGATTTGGACATCTTTTTGGTGAGCATATTTTCGTCGTCTGTTTTCTTTTACAGCTTGTCGGGACTTTTGCCCGAATGTCAGCTCATATGAGACCTTGCATAGTATTTCTTTCCTTGTTTCGCCTGGATTTCCTTCTTCCTTCCTTTTGCGTGGGAAATACGATCCGTGACTCGTAACATCCTTTGTCATATTTTTTCTTCCTTTTTTTAGGATTCCGTTCCAGGGGAAAAGGTTACACTTTAGGCATATTGCTGACAGCGACAAGTGACGGCGCTTTACGAGGAGATTAAAATGCTCCTCTTCTTTTTCCCTTTGGAAAACTAGGCTTTATCGTGTAGTACGATGAGTACAGATTTATCGATGACGTGCCTGCCGTCCTTTATCAGCACTTTATATCCCGACCAGAAAAGCTTTTGTAGAGTAGTCTTTATCACAATCATAATGAACTCGACCTTTGCCAAACGTGAGAGTAAAAGGATGTAAACATATCGGAACCTGAAGCCGTTTCGCTACGCTTTAAATTTTTTTCTTTGTTGGTTTGGCTTGTGTACCTGAGGGATGCGTTACCGTATTTGCCATTTACAAGTTTGATTCGGGTGTTGAAAATGAAGATAGAGAGGCCTAGTTGTTCACACGTTAGGATTTCCTAAAAACCCCTGAAGAATCATAATACCAAGTAAAAATTCGACCGTGTTTCATTATTGCCCATAAAGTAGAGTTGACTCACTATGCGCATTCGTTTAATGCTCCGTCGCAGTTTTTATTAACTTACCGGTGTGAGCAAGCCTTAAGGCCTCTGTATACCGCCCTTTCTTACGGACGATTACATGGAACATTTGCGTGGACAATTTTGCATTTACCACTCAATGTTTCTCGAAGTCATCGTGACAGTAAAATTTTGATTAGTAATTCCTAAAATCTTATGAAGAGATATATTCGAAAAAAGGCGAAGACAATTAACAATTGTGCCAGGAATTTGCCTTTAAAAAATCTGAATCTCGAAAATTTATCCACGATAGATTCTAAGTATTATTAATATAAAAAGTTTTGGTTGAAAAAGATAGAAAAATACGCAACAGTTATGGAAAAATCGTCATTACAATTTTCTCGTTTCTCCCATTTACTCAATGTGTGATAAAAGAAAGGGTACAGATAAGAGAAAGCTGCCGATTTTTCGCTGTTGGCCAAATTGAACGTTTGATAACATCTTCCGTGAAGGCCCAGAACATTTCGCCTTGACTAATATTATGTGTTGCCAGCAACGAATGCGTTGTAATTTTTCACTGTTGCTCGAAAGGGTTCTATTTACGCTCGTTTTCATTGTTGTTTTCAAACTGCTCAAACACCCCTTCGCAGTACGAAACCAATGCTTATTATTCACTGTAACCTCATGTAACGTGGAGGAAGCGTTCCAGAGAACTTGCGACGCCATATGAAATTATACTATCTATACCGTCCGTAGGCTACTGTCTATAAAATACTAGTTCGACTGACAGAAGGTATTCCGTTGTATTGTCTCGCTTTGAGTGGACTGTGGTCATGAGGAATGGTTAATACAAAGGTAAGATTGGGGAAAGCGTCATTCAATGTACTTTTTTTCTCTCAGCATCTGATAATTGATATTGATTTGTGCACTTAACTGGCCAGAGACAAATTGGAGAGTAGTGTATTATTCGTCCAGTAACAACTTCGTGTTTGTTCTTAAAGTCCTTTAAAGCGAAAGCGTTGATATGGGTGATAAATAGTGAGTGCTGTAGTTTTAAATGACGGGAAAGGGGGGGAATTGATCGTCGATATCTTCACGTTTGATCGTTTAAAAGGGGTCATAGGGGTCTGTAGCATTCCATTCGTTCAGCTTCTGCTCCCAAGAATGCCGCCGATGATAAGTCATGATAGACCGCGCAGGACGCGAACGAGCAGCGTGGGGAGGGAAGCGTGTTCTTCGCTTCCTGCACGTTGTGAATACCAGCTTTAATTTTCATTTCAGCCCATTACGGGATTGAAAAGATCCCGTAGCTTGATCAGGATGGACTGGTGGGAATTCTCGTCCGTCTTTTTTTTCTCTTTCGAGATACTTCCAAGAAGAATAGGGGAGAGAAATTTGAAAAAAATCACACTTAGAGCCTGTGATCTTGGACATTTCTCTCCGACGGGCCTCTTTCCTTTTTTTCCGGGTTAAGAAGGTAAAGGAATGGCAGTTTCGAGGAATCTAAAGTGTCGAGTATGCAGGATTTTATCATTTTTGCATCTGTTCGAGAATCTTTTTCGCGTGTCAAAGTGGACAGTCTCATTTTTTTCAACTTGGCTCCTCGAAAGCTCTTCTTCGCTGCCGTACGGCGGGGTAGGAGCGACAATTTCTGTCTTCCTTCCCCCGAAGCTGACATTGACATATACAAGGGACGTAGGGTAAGAGGGTGCAATACATAAAAAGCACGTGGAAGTCATATAGAGCACGGATTTCCGCTCAGGTTCGTTGAGCTTCTCTGTAGCACGAGTATTGTTGTGTCCTCTGTGCTAACACTGCCAGTACAGTGCAGTACTTCGCAATTGGGGGTGGGGGGTAAGCAGAATAGTAAATGGCCCCAGCTTGTCAAAGAAAGGAGTGCACAAGGAACAGAAAAAGGGAGGGAGTGATGGTTCCGGACTTGGGGAAAAAGGTTTTTACTTGTCTTACAAGTACACGGAAGTTGTAATGTCGATCTGTTTCCCTTTTGTAAGTCAAACGGCAGCTAAAGCTTGGGAAATATGGCGTCTCACGTGTCCTCTGAATGTGTTCGAACAGAACAGAACCTAGCTCGGTACCACACGCCTTATAGGGGTTGGCTAGGGGTGTATTTTGCGATTTCGGCCGCATCTGCTCCCGCTTTTTCTATCGCTCGAGTCGTAAACAGCTTTTGTTGTCAGGGATTTTTGGTGCCAATTATTAGCGAATTGTGGCAGCAGGCGCTGCTTTCGGCGTCGGGGAGGAAGAGCGACAGAATGAATAGCAATGGAAAGAGAGGGTGTATTGTATTCAACTTTAGGGGTATTCATTAACAAGTTCGGACACGGGTTTTAGCCGCTGAGGGAAGCAGGCATTGACAGAAGAGCGCACGTGGGGAGAATTGGCAAAGATAATGAGAAGTATAGGACACTATTGATGACACCAACCATGGTCCGGGGTGTTATCTCGGAGATAAAGAAGCCCTTTGGCATTATATTAAAAACACACTCGAAAGTTGGTGATTCACTCTTTGTGTACCCCAAAGCACGCCTTTTATGTTAGGCTTATCACGATTGAACTATAATAGTCCAGGCTTTCAGGAGCTTTTTCTCGAAACATACATGAAGATGACGATTTCGAAATTTCCTGTTTCCACTCTTTCTTTTGGCGGAGCTGCTCCACTGTTGCTGAGATCGAACATTGCCAAAGTCTGTGTGTCACTGTTACGACTTTCTTTAGCTGCCTGAAACGAATACGGTCCAACTTTTCACTGTTGCTTGAAAAGATATATTTTTCGAATTTCTTTCAGTGTTGAGCAAATAAGCTATCCTTCGAGTCGCCATGCAAAGTATTGTACAACTAAATCTCTAACGTACAGGGAACTCTTTAGGACGTACTTACTTTAGGTTTGTCAATTGATTTCAAGAATTTCGGTTCTTTCCGAATTACAGTGAAAATCGATTAAAACGAAATAGCATTATGGTCCCGACAAAATTCTAACTCATGGTATTGCAATGCAGTGGAAATCGGTTAAAACGAAATTCGGATAACGCGAAAGAATTTCCGGTCCCTGTTATTTCGTCTTAACCGATTTCCACTGTATTTTGAATACAAGGTGTTAGTTGTGTTTTTCTCCACTGGTTTTCTCCTTCTTCTACACTGAAAGTTCGTTTGTCCGCTAAACTTATATTTTCCCTGCTTAGTTTCTTATCTTTTTCATTTATTTTAGTTACAGTTTTACTCTCGTGGTTTCGCGTAATTCCACCAAACTCCCGAGTGTGTGATACAACTATTACCTAACGTACTAACATTCCAGCTTATTTTCACGTTTTTCGTTAGTCTGAATGTCGCTGTGCTTGCTCGCCATGTGATACTTTTCTGTTTGCAGTTACTCTTTTGTCCGGAAAAGTAATTTCTTGGTGAAATTTCATCTCATATCTACCACGAAGGTAATTTTCTAGCAAGGTAATTTTGAGACATTCACCCCGGGGGTTAAATACCCTATGAAGTATGACTCGCTCAATATTGTGCTCCCCTTTTTGCCCACCGTTTCAGCGTCGCTTGGGAGTTTCTTACGTAAGATTACATGAACGAGTTCTTGGCCCTGTCAAAAGCCAGCACAGTGACGCAAATTTATGGCACTTGTTAAAGAAATTTTCTCCCCGAGCTTGTCGTTCTGGGCGATGTTGTTGGGTGTGAAATGCAACCAATTTCGCAAGTTGCCATATTTCAAGCGTCTAATTCTATCCCTGCAGGGAGAGCAAAACCGCTTTGGGATGCTGCATATGGAGCGTTAAAAGATGCTGTGTCCGACACCTTAGTGCATTTGTATACATTTTGCACACCACCCAAAAACCCTGCCAAGGCGTGACAAAAAATAAATGGCCCGAAAAGGTTTCTTTTCGGGAGGTGAGATTTGTCAGCTGGCAGAGGTGAAAGCACTAAGTTAGAGTTCTTTTGCCCCAAACGTCTTAAATTCTATAAAGAAAAACTTACAAGAAATATTGGTTTCGAATAAAACACCCCCTCCCTTCAGCAAAACCCCACTAAGGTGCAACACCCTCCTAGTTTACCCCTGGCAATGCAGGATATTGATTACAACAGGGTTTTTACGCCCGGGTACTTTATTTAAGGGTGAATCTTGTATGATGCAAAAAGGGCAACGAGTAGAACGTCTGCGGGGGTAAAAAGATGAATGCAATTCCCGGGCAAAAAGATTTCATAGTTTATGCATAAAGATTGCTACGGCCTCTTCTTCTTTTGCTTCTTCTGCTTCTGGGGGTGTGACACATTGTATGACTTTCCTCCCCTCGGGAAAAGGGGGAATGTGCGATGGCCCGCCAAATCGGACCGACATATAGTGCTGTTATTGATTGGAAAAAGTAAAAGGAGCTTTTGGTCGAACGAATGTACGAAGATGCGAGAGTGTTGCTTTCTAGGGGATATATGGGGGTGGGGAGAGGGCGAAAATGTGTTTTTCGCTACATTGCCCTTCCTCCCCATAGAAAATCCACCATACATCTTCTCGACTTGTTCGGATTTTGCTTGGAGGGGCCCCATTATTTTTGGGATAAAGTGGACCTGTTTATTTGTTATTTTGGTTATACGTGACGTGTTTTATGAATTCATCATCGAGTAGCAAGTAAATTGTCTTTTTTGTTGCCTGTTGAGAGTGAAAGTGTCTAGTTCGGGCTGCGTGCAAAGAGTAGAAGGGCGAATGCTGGTGAAGCGTGGAGGAGGAGGGAAGAAAAGGAGATGGATGGAATATTTCAAGGAGAAAATGGTGTGTTGTGTCTTCCACTGTCATTAGGGGATGAAATCGTTCGGAAATATCGTTATGAGTGAAGAAGCAAGCTCCCACTAGGCTCTTGGATGAGAATCCTCTCAGGCCAGTCATTACAGTTTTTCCATTTTCGTGTTCTTTGCACTCAAATCACTCGGAAATTATTCAGTTGCTGTTTCGTACGCAACTCTTCAGCTGCTGCTTGGTGCAATGCTTCGAAGTACGTTTCTGTATCTTCGAGTTTGGTCAACCCCCCCAAGTCTTTTCAGATACATGTGAAAATGATAGAAATTACGTAGAAGGAAAAGTTAGGTAAGAAGTAAATTTATTTTACAATGTATAAAAGGTTTACGAAATTCTTTAAGAAAACGAAATAATATATTAACTGGCAGAGCGATTCTTGACCGTTGAAAGTCATTATGTTTCGTCAGAAGGCGTACAAAATGAGGAAACCTGGGTTAAACTGTCTTATTTCATGGTAAAAATTTTGCTTTAATCCAGCATTAATTTTGAATTGTATAACTTTGGCTAGTGTTAGGTTCCAGCACTTCGCGAGTCATAGACATGTAAATTTTCACCATTTGCAAAGCAGCAGTCTGGGATGTCTGCGAAAATACTAACTTCCTTTTGTTTATGAATTATTTATTTATGGTATTATAAAAGTTAGGGAAGAAGTAAATTTGTTTTAAAATGTATAAAATGTTTCCGAAATTCTCTAAGAAAAAATAATAATATATTAACTGACAGAATGAGTCTGGACAGTTGCAAGTCATTATTTGTTGTCACAAGGCGTGCAAAGTGCGCGAAAACGGGGTTAAAGTCTTATTTATGATACAAATTTCAGTTCAGTCCAGCATTCATTTTGAATTGTATAACTTCGGCTAGTTTTAAGTTCCAGCACTTCGCGAGTCATAGACATGTAAATTCCACTATTTGTAAAGCAGCAGTCTGGGAAGTCTGCGAAAGTACTAATTTCGTTTTATTTATGAATGCAAGACCTGCTCCATTGTTCTTCCAGTCTGACAGTGAAAAAAATCATGAATGGCGCTTTTACTCATGAACGGGCAAGTTGGTATAAGCGAAAGTTGCAATCCAAGTGCAAACAACATCGGATAAAACAAAAGTTGTGCCTTCATTCGTAAATTTTTAGTCATAATGGTACTGCAGAGAAGGCTGACATGTTTTTTCCCGTGTTCTTGCTGTTTGGGGAGAGTATGGTCTTTTGTGTCGAGCTAGCTTTTGTCTTTAGCCAGGAAATATTTCAGACAGTCCTTTATCGTGAGTGGCTTGGCCACAAGAAAAAGACGAGAAAGGAAAAAATTCATCAGTATGCGCTATGAGTCAAAAGGCAGTCACTCTATAACCGGACTGTCTTTTCGTGTGTGTGTTTTATGTGCGCCCGAGTATATGAACGACGTTCTTCTGGGGGGTAGCGGACCTAGAAATGAGCATATAGAGCACACACACACGGAGGTAACTCACGTAGGTCAGTAACACCTTCTTGGAAATGCATACATTAGTCCATACATGAGCTGGGTTACCCTAAATGGAAAAGTTCTGAATGAATTTCCTGGCTGGCAGCTTTCTATTGACTCAAAACGCGAAAGACTCCAGCAAAGGAAAGTACGCGTGATTCTCAGTTTACGTTACCATCAGAGGGCGGGGAGAGGCAACTCTCGGTTGAAGGTGGGACCTCGAAAGCGTTTAACGTGAAATAAACCTGGCCAGTTGCGAATACTCAAATACGTCCCATCACGTGTGAGTCTGTTCGTAATATCGTAGGAGGTTTAGAGAGGAAACGTGTTAAAAAGCGCGACATCAAGTAGCATAATGCGAGGGAAGTGTTTCTACTAGGATTTATTAAATACGAAAAAAGCACTTTAAAGAAACTTACTGACTTAGAAACCGTAGTCAATTTAGTTCTTGTCATTTCTTAATACTTTAAATTATTTTAGTTATCTTTCTCATTAATGTAATTTGATTCAAATCCAGGAAAGTCTCGCGTCGGTTGGCATCTATTTTTTTAATTATATTTCTTAGATACTCCACTTGAGCATTTGGTTTTAAATGGCGGATGCATAGAAAAAATATATGGAAAAAAATCTTAATATTATACTTATTATTTCCAGGAAAAGACTAGAAAAAGTTGTTTGCTTTATTAAATGTATTTCTTTTTGCTTTGTTGGTTACACTTGGGAGAGAAGAATTCGTTGCATGGCGAGGAAAGGAAATTGAGGCAAAGTCGAAAGCCACACCCAAAGTCACACCGCGGAGCAGACAAATAAGTCATTAACTTCCCCGGACTCTTTTGTTTTAGTGAAATAGGAAGAAAGAGAAACATTAAGCTCGAGTCGGCGGAAGAGGAAATGGCAAGAATCTCTTGACAAAAAAATTCAGTTCTGGTTCCATATAAACCTCGAGATTACCTAAGCTCTTTGGCTGACATTTGCCTGAAAGACTTGGCCATAAGTCCAACTTAGTTAAGACAGATGGCTTGAGATGAATTTTAGAACTTTACTTTTGTATTGTTTCCCAGTAAGAATTCCATTGAAGAGTTGAGTTCAGGAGTTTTTTTTTCTTTTTTTATATGAGGCCAGGTTGAACTGTGCGTGATTACGTAAACAGCATTATTAAGTTTGTCGGAAGTACGAGTTCACTTAAAAATAAACCAGACAAGTGTAGGGCAACAATGAATGTTGTCTATACGGGGGCTGCAGGGCTATGTGAACTGAGGGCGGAGAGTATCGCGTAGGCACGCCGCTTAGGCGTGCGTTTGGATTAGTGCACGTTACTAGGCTCATTTTCTGTTTGACGCATATTCGGCAGCACTTGGAAGAAAATGGCACATTTACGTAAGCGGCGTGAGGCTCTGTAATTCACAGAGCCTCACAGCTCCTGCCGTGGGTAAAATTCATTATTGCCCAGCTGCCGTGTGCCAAGAATGGAAACATTCATTGTTACCCAAGTGCTCTCCCGTGCAGACGCTGGCGAAGTCAACGTTACGCAGGGTCTAGTCAAGGTAACGGAGAAGTAAAGACCAGGTTCGCTTAACGATAATCGTAATGCGAGGTTTTGGCTTGGTTGGGCCTTCTTTTGATCTATAGTTTGGTACTGTGTCCTGACTTGGGAGTGTTGCTCGGATTATTTATGTTTTGCAAGAATAATGTACATTAGAGCATCTCAGTGGGTTGCGACTCGCTTGGGGCTTTGTTCCTTTTTTTCATTGTTTTGATGACCAGTCATACTCCAATGAAGAGAACTAGCTGGGGCAAAGTGGTCGGAAATAGCCATGGAAATAGCTAAAACTTTTTCGATTGCATCTTTGTCGCACCCTCAGCAGCAATGTCACAGATTAAGTTGATGTGCACCAGATCATCTAACAAGTTTGGAAAGCCTCGGGACTTTCTTTCAAACTTCTGTCGTTGTTACGGGGGTAGGAGAAAAAAATTAGATCGTCTGTCGAGAACATTTGGTTGATATTTTTTTTAACAATGGAGATCGTAGGTGAAAGGAACAATTTAAACGGTAAAATTTGTTTCTAAAATACTTTCAAATTGTTAACATTGTGTACATTTGTCGAGAGTTTCAGTAAATGACAAGTTTTCCGTGGAGCCAGAAAAAAACGAAATTTCATGGCTAAGGAGACTGAAAGTGGGTATTTTGGCAAGGAAAGGTAGTTTTAAACAAGGAGCAAGTTCTTTAGCTTACACGACGTCGAGTTTAACTTTGTTGAAAAACAAGGTCCATCTCTGCTCGCAAAATTGCAGCTGAAGAAGGGAAGTCAGTTATGCAAATGTTTTGGGTGAGAAAGTTAAGAACTCTCTATGGCAAGTCTGTTTGCTGGCGTCCACTTCTTTTTCAGGGGCGGGCCGCAGCTCACGGAGGGGGGGTTGGTGTTACGCTTAAAGGAGTCGTCCACCATAGCCAAACTTGATGAAAACGTAATACGTGCTTAGCATTTTGGACTTTGCTGGTAAAGGACGATGCTCCTGCTGCTGCAGTAGCAACAGCCACGTTTTCCTCGCAGCGAAAGAGACAACAAGAAAAAGAAAAACATTCGAGGAGCTTTAACGTGATGGAAAAGGAGGAGGGACTCGAGAGATGAAGATGAGGATGCTGAAGAGTAGCAAGTTTTTCACTTCGCCCCAGCTTGTGAAGGCGTGGCAGTACTGCCGTATGGCAAGTTTTTATACCTTGGTTAAACCCCCTCAGGGGAAGTTTAAATGGCTTCATTTCCTGAAATCAGATCGACAGTGAAGTTGCACTTGCAGCTTTGGCAGGTAATGCTAAACTTGGATTCGTTCGGAACAACTTTCTGCCGGTCTTTCACCAACTAAGGAACTTTCCTGGCAGTTTTATGCTCCTTTTCCCAGCTTCCGTCTACGTGGTTCATTCATAGGTTGCTTTCTTCAGCAACTGCTGTACTCCGCCGAGCAACAGTTGTTAAGAAATACTGGACGCAGTTGGCAAGATTGTATGTAGCCACGTGACCCATGCGTTCAGGTATGACCGACATCCGCTGTCGAATGCATTCAACTCGATTTTTTCTTGTGTAAAACAATGTCAACTTGGAATTTGTGCCGAATCGTTTAGACAAATTTTAAATAATTACCGAAAACATTTGAGACGCATAGTCAAGTATATGGTTTCCAAAATATAAAGAATCGAAATCTTCGATTATCTTTATCAGATGGTATCAATTTTAGCCCAACGTCTTCTAATGACCAGATTCTGGTAACATATTCCAAATTCTGAAGAAAAAAGAAATTGAAATACTTGGGTAAGGTGGATTTCGGTTTGAGGTTTCCTCCTAAAGGCGTACGTGTAGGTAGGTGGAGTTCCTTGCTGGAGTCTGTCACTAATGTCTTTGGGCCTTGTTGAGAACTGTAATGGGAATGGATGCCTGCTGTTAATGACCTGTACAGTACTGGCAGTGCTATATAAGTCACTTGCAAGTTGGTTCCTAAGATTGATATGTGTTTTTTACTACGCTTACCACCATGTTTTTCTACTGTCCCGAGAGAGGTGTCAATGATTCGGGAGTCTTACTTCAACCTCTGCAATAGAAATGGTGAGAAATTGAGCCCAAGGTTTTTTTTTAAAGAAAATAGTAACTGACACTTAAGTGATGGATCGTATCCCGGGAAATTGGCAGTGCTAGTCCTTTTCTTGACTTTTCCATCTTTCGAGATTGTTGTTGCCCAAGAAAGTTTGAAATAAAAAAGTTCGAGGATAATTCGTTTCAAGTGGAGTTGCTGGAGTGATCGTAATGGATACTTTTTTCGAGTAGCTAAGGGATCTCGTGTGGTCAGTTTATGAACCTTCCTTCTGACTCCCCAACTTTTTCTTTTTGGCGTGGGTCATATAAGACGTTACTTTTTGCCTTATGTCAGAAACGGAATAAAAAAATCAAGATTTATGGTATGTCTAGCATTAGAGGAGACAAATTTCGAAAGACAACATGTGGCGATAATGACTGCTTTAGACCTGATAATATTTTTTTGCTATCCCCCCTATCTCGTTCTACGTACTTCGTGAAGTACGTAACACGTAATAGGAGTGACTCTACCTTTTTTTCTGGGAAGAAGAAATTTCTTCGTAGATTCCCTGTAATATAAAAAAAGTACAGCAAAAAAATAGGAGAAAAAATGTAATTACATGGGATTGGGCTTTGCGATTCCAAGAAAAGGGGAGGAGTAGATTGCCTTTTATTTTGTGGTTTCGATACGTTCTGTATCGTGTTTCACTCGCACAGCAGGAGTAAAAACGAACAGTTAACTTCTTATATTTGAACTGCTATTTTTTCAGCATGGCAATATTCAGATCGACGAAATTGCTCCTCTTGAACTTAAACTGTTTATTTATTCGTTAATTATTTCCTATGTTATTATTATTATTATTAATAATAATGATAATAATTAATAATAATGATTTTTTCACACATTTTCGTAATTGCGCTACTTTACTTCCTTCTTTTTTAAATTTCGTTCTCGTTTATTTACTAATTTTGTTATTGATTCTATACTACTGATTTGCTCTTTTAGCAAGGGGTGTACTGTTTTAGAATATTAATTTGTTTCGAGGGAAAGAACCTCGTTGGTAGTTGGAAGTCACAAGAGGCTGGGCTAGTTGTGGAACCTCGGTGGATTTTTTCCTTTTTAATTGAAGCGTAAACTGTTGAAGGGATGTCTGAAAGGTCGTGAGAAGAGGAAGAAGGGCGAGGAAGAAAAATTGGTTATACATGGGAAACTCGTATGGCCTAGTTTGTGTGTGGCGCTCTGGGAAAGCATCGAGGGCCGCACAGGGAGGCAGGGAATACATTATTGTGTTATAGGTTGAGGAAGTTGGTTAAGAAGAAAGGCTTTGATAGAGGGGCTGGCATCGTTTCCATCAGCGTTGTAATCTCCGGTTGGACTGCGTTGGGTAATTTAGCTTTAATAAGACGTTTAGCGCTAAGCGGAAGTTAAGAAAGTTTGATCGATTTCGCCGGAACTTTTGTGTCACTTGCCGAATACAGCTCGCTTCTTAAGAAGGCTCCTTTCAGTAAAGATTACCTGATCCAAAGTTGAGCGTTCTAGAACTTGCCTCCCACTCTTACTATGTATTAATAACTTAATTCAAAGCAATGGTCGGCCCTGGAAAAGTCCGGTGGTTCCTATACTAGTTGCACAAGTACATTAGTACAGGACGTGTGCAGTATTTTACCATAGAATAACATACAATACTATGCAGTAATCATGTGAAAGAACGACCGGCAGACTAAGCAAACGACACTGGGTAACAATGAATCTTCGTGTCTTGCAGAGGCCTAGTTCTAAATACACAGCACTTGGTACAGTACACAAACGAATGTTCTCCTGGCGTGGCTTTGCGAACTACACACCCGAACTTCGCGGATCGCTTATCAGTGTCGCGTACGGAGATCGCTCGCACAAGCTGCCGTGTAGTTAAGAGTAGACTGTTGGTTTGGGTCGTTTTTCTGCTGACTTGAGTAATGTACTTCGTAAGTAAAACTAAATAGCTGGGATATACTGTAGCACAAGTGCGATAGGAGAGATTTGCTCACAGCGTGTTATGCTTGCGTTAAAAAGAATATTCCCGAATATCAAGTGTGGATCTTGATGAGCTCGTGGACATGATTTATCGCATGGTGGCTGGCGTTTCCTTTGTTGCAGTTCGAGGATGCGATAAGCTAGTCGTCAGCTATAGGTTTTATCAAAATCGGTGAGCAATAGCCATAAATTTCCCTTTATTTGGGACAGTGAGAGTGCATTAAGATTTGTTTGTTGGACGTTTTATGGTAACGTTCCCGCCTATGGGTTGCCATGGCGAGGATCCTAAGTGGAAAGCTTTTCCCCGTAGATTTTCAAACATTTAGGAGTTCTTTATTTCCAGTCCCAATCCTATATGCTCCCAACTTTCGAACATTTTTCTGTGTTTCTTTGTCGATGCAAGCTTCCTTTTCGCAAGTTTGCGAACATTTATAGCAACCTGTCTTACGCCAACCCGCCTGACATTAAGTTTGGGGAGCGCTGGCATGTTACGGCTTGCTTGCCATAAGACTGGGAAAGGAGAGGGTCGAGCTACTTGCCGTATGCTGGCTAACGCTGTCTAGCTGTAAGAGCTATGGACCCTAGCGTCCTTGTCGTGAGTTTTCGAATGCTTTGGAACCGTGGAGGGATGGATGAACTCGTTGGCGTTGGTAACGCTGGTAGAATTTTTCCCTTCAGACATTTCGAATCGTCGACCGAGGGGGAGGGAGCTTGACCAGCAGGCGCATGATATCGAACGTTTTGAACTGAGCGGTTAGCAAGGGCAACAATCAAAAGTGGTTGAATTTCATTCACTGCGGAGTGGTAAGTTCACCCAAAACATGGTAAGGTAGTAAGGGACAATTGAACATGGCATAGTAAAGTAGAACTTCGTTTGAATAACCGAAGAGAGGAGGACCTGTCCCAAGTAACTGTCGTAGGAGACTTGCTTGTGTAATTGAAGAAGTTGTCCCTCCATCTTATGCGCTTTACGGTCGTAACAAGAAGATTTCTCCGCCCTGTTTTGCGGTAATTCAGCTGCAAAGTATTTCCGAAGGCTCTAGTTACTTTCAATAGGTAAGTTGTGTAGGAATAATGATCGGGTTTGGGGACCATTTCCCAACTTTACTCCGTGAAATTCAGGTTGCGTTGGCCGTTGGAACTTTATGGTCACTGGAGACTTGGGTTAGCAACCGTTATGGGCGAAAGTTGTATCACGTTGAGAGGATTTGAGTGAAATTGGTGAGAACAGCACGTATGTCTATATGCTCTATGCACTAGTATGGGCGCCGGCTAAGAAGAAGAAGATGTTACTTGACCAAATTTAGAGAGACCCCATCAAAAGTTATTTGCATATGCAGATGGAACTTATAAACCCATGTGGGTTAAAGGAGGAGAGGGGGTTAAGGGTAAAGCAGCTTTTGTCTGGTTCTTTCCTTTCCTAATCCCGGAATCTCTTCGAAAGGAGGGGGCAAAGAAAGGAGACGCTCAGGTTGTAGGGAAGCTCATTAGCAGGCCTGTCCAGGTATAGACACGTGATTAGCATAACATGAACAACAGAAGAACCTGGGTTATAAAACGAAACAGAAAAAAAATAAACTAACGTGCTGACTTCCTCTGCTATTGAAGCATCTTGGGAGGTCGCTATATCTCTCTTTGTTCTTTTTTTTCCCTTTCCTTGCTAACAACGAAGAAATTGGGCAACTGTAAATAGGTTTAGCGCCCCCAAGTTTTGTCGTTGCCAAGAAACATGGAGAAAAGCCCTTCCCTTGTTTCCACATATGAGCACATGACTCGCCTGTTGCTTTTCAAAAACGCACTCATTTCTCCGGTAGGGCCATTTCGTGTGCGATAACCAGCCAACAACGACCTTTAATTTCGTCAAATTACGCTGGATGAGAGGCATCAAGCTCGAAGATTACATCGTATCGCTGTACTGTGCAACATTCACCCGTAGAGCGCACGATTACGTTGCAACGCGGGATTTTAGTCGACACTTCCTTCTTAGTTTACTTCTGCCCGTATGCAAAGGTGGCCTCATTGTCTCGAAACATTGAAAAGGCGCCATTTTCTAGGGCGCTGGTCTCATTTCTTCACGGAGCGTCCTTGCTGTGTAAATATTGAACAGCTTTACTTCAACTTGTGTGTCGAAGCAGCTTAGGCACGCTACAATAACAGCGTTGAAACGACAGTTTTGGAATTTGTTGAATAAGAAACGAAGGAAGGTTTTCTAAGAAAAGGCTTTTTATGTAAAAAATCTTTTTTTCTCCTTTGATGAGGCGCCGGCACATTTCCTAGCATATGGAAGGATTTCTTCTCCTCTCCCGCCCAAATTTGAATTTATTCATGGGATTGGAACAGTCTTCTTACACATATGTGGTGGTGTATTTATTGACAGACGGCTGGGGCAAAAGAAAGAGGCAGAAAGAAAATGAGTTTGCGTGTTATTGTTGCGTAAAGTACGACTTGTGTGATTCTTGGCGCGTCGTTCATGCCGCACGTGAGTCTAGTAACAATGCTGGCCTGTGCATGACAATTCCTTATTAACGTTTACGCTCTTCCTTTGCTGTTGGGATGATCTCCATTTCTCTATGTCCTCCCCGTTAAAACAAGAGGCTCCGGTTCACTACAAGGGGCGTGGTTCATACGTCTAAATAGGTAGGAATAAACAGTTGCAGTTTGGGATGGCACATTCTTTGGCAGACACTTCCGATGGAATTTTTGAACGAGGCATTTTTTGAGTATTCATAGTGCAGCGGGGAAAGAAGTGATCAATGATTGGGGATTTTTGCCAAGCAAGCAGTACGTTAAGAACTGACGGGGGAGGCTGGGGGAGGAAAGAGTTAAAAAGCGGGGGAAATAGCTTCTTGAGCTATTGCCACCAGCCAGAGAGCAGATGATGCATGGTCGTAACAAGCGTCAGCAAAGCAATAAGCGCAAAGTTATATAGACATGAAGAAAGGAAAAATAAGGCGGGGACGGATTTGGGAGTTTTGTCGAGGGTGAGAAACGCCAGCGACAGAAGAAGGGTGGGAGCTTAAGGCAAAAATATTATGAGAGAAAACGTGGGGGTTTTTAGCCGCAAAAGAAGCCGGTGACACAAGTAATGAGAAAGTCACCCCTTCGGCAGATGAGCTATTTCCGGTGGCAATTTTGGCGGTCCATGAGTAGCACTTAGAACCCTTCGTTGTGGTTAAACGGGGCTCGGCTGTACTACAAACAGGGATTTTTGTGAAAAGAATGAGGGAACGAGCCTGACTTGGCGCTGGGTTATGAAAAGAAATTTCAAGAGGCATTAAAAAAGACAAAGCTCCGTCTTACGCATATTCTCCTTCAGAATGTTTTAGAGCAACCAACGTCGAAACCCAGATTGTGTCTGTAAAACTTGGGCACAAAGTATGTCTTGTGTAACAACAAAGAAAATTAGGGTAAGAAGGATCCCTTTGAGGTAACGCGGAGAACTAAAAGCATTTTTTTTCAGTAACGATGGCAATGAGCTCGAAGTGAAAAAATAACTGGTTCAGGGGAAACATTGTGACTCTTGATTGTCTCTAACGTTTGCCTTTGATTTGCATCGGTCTGTACGAGTAGAGTTATAAAATCTTGCTATATGAAATGTCGACTATTATAAGGTCGTCAGGTTTCGGTCAATCTTAACGGATCAAGTAAAGCGTCCGATATGCTGAACTTCGGAGATATCGAACCATTTTGTCGTCCTCCAGGAGGTTCGTTACAGCGAGATTTTACGTATCAAACGTACGAGCTGGAACGGAACTGAAGTGTCCTTTATATGGGAAATATATGGGACATATATGGTATATATGGGAAACGTGAAAGTGTATGTTAAGAATTTTGGCCATAAAGATAAACATGTTGTGTAGCCGTTTGACACCAACAATGAACGAGTAACATACCAATTAAGAAGATACTTTGTAGTGAACAGTGAATATGCAGCGTCTTTCTTTGTAGTGTGAATGAAAGAAGGCTAAATACGAACGCCCTTTTAACAGTGCTGGAAACGAATGACGATGTGTTTAATCCAGTAACACTGAAAAACTCTCTGGTTTAAGCTCGCATTACTCATGGTACGAGCCAAAATACGGGACCGTAGCTGCGCAACTTTGCACGAGTTGTGTGTTCTTTTTTATAGGACGTTAGATGAGCGTTTCTGAAAGCCGGTTGAGCAATATAAACTTAAGCCTGGTATTTCGTTCTGAACGATACATTTGTGAATAAAATGGAAGAGCCTATTATGTCTTTGTCTTTTGAAACAATTGTGTGGGAGAATGTAAACATTATCTTTTATGTATTCTCCTTTTCTCTTTTCATAGGTGTGATACGCACACGAGTGGTACTTGATCGCGAGAGCCAGTCGCATTACTGGGTGACGGTCGTTGCCCAAGACCATGGTATCGTTCCGTTGTCGGCTTCCATTGAGGTAAAGTATGCGGTGCCGAGTAAAACTCGTCCCCTAAAAGCTCGTCTATTCCGGCCAGTACCATGTCCATGTCAATTTACATAGCACTGGATTATTCCGATCTTTCCTGCTTGGTGCTTCTGCCACCATTCTCCTTGAATCTCTAGGGAAGGACGGAATTGGAAAGTTTCGGGGTTATGGAAGCTTTTTTACCTGATATCTTCCCCTAAATCTTTAACATGTGCCTCTCCCTGGACGCCCCCAAGAGTTTCCAACAATTCTGCCATACGAACTGCGAGCAATAGCTTGCATTGTGGTCTTCTACTAGGGCAAAACCAATAAGTTTTTCCAGGGCAGAGGAGAATCGGAATCCATTGCGCAGCCAATGAGAAAGCTACTAGTATTACTTGCCTGCTAAAGGGTCTCGTCCTTTTTTTATTTTATTTTTTTAAAAAAGAAGAGAAAGAGAGAAGAAGACTTCAAATCGCGAGAGTCGAATTGGACTCGGTCAGGCATGCATGCATACACGAGTGGTACGAGACGAGGCGGGAAAACGCGTTTACTGATAACCTTTGCCATCCTTTCCTATCCCTAGCGCGAGAATTTTAGAATTTATAAGTTTTTTTTGCCATCGTCTCCACTTGCAGCGTGGAGTTACAGGTCAAAGGGCATTATGCGAGTTGGGCGCTTCATTTTTCCGTGCGCATAATCGTTTTTCTTCTCGGACAACGCTCCTTTTCACCGCCAGGGCGCGTCCCTGTAGAGCAACGTGTAACACAAGCACCCTTTGGCTACTATGGCAAAGGTTAGAGAGAACTTGGCAGATCATATATCTCGTTCCTCGGACAAAGTTTCCTTTAGGAAATATTAGTCTTCACTGCTAGCGCAGATCTTCGCCGCTAGAGCGCGTGTCCCTTGCATTTTTTTAACAACACTTTTTAAGCCTGGTGGAAGCTGTTGAAGAATACTTTGCGTATTTTTAATTTTTCTCTCAGAATTTTGAGCTTTTACGTTGTGTAATTTACTTCGAAAAGTCAAGACGAACAATCAGAAGAATACACAAGTCCTTGCTAGAGTAAGAGGTTGTCTTGTGGAAGATACTAGGAGGGAATTGAATGGCTTCTGTTCGCGAATCGAAGCAAATAATGCTGAATTTACCGAAAGAATAAGAACAGAAAGCTTTTGTTCTCCTAGGAAACCAAATATTTGCCTGACATAGCCAAAGTAATATACATGGGGTAGTCTAGGTAGGTCTGCCACTCCACTAAGTACAACCACTCCTCTTTGGTAAGAGGTATAAGAAGGTCATATCTCATTTTCTCCGAGCGTCAAAAAGCGTCCTATAACATTACATTCTACCCTGGACTAGCAAACCCTAACTAGACCCGGCGCTAACCTTAACCTTGCCCTTCTTGTTGTAAAGCAGAGCTAACGCTTAAATCGAATTGGGATTCTGCTTCGATTCCTCAGACGTTAAGCCAAGACTGCACGTTCCGTTGTTTCATTTTCGTGCTGACGGCATGTCGGGTTACGGTACGTTGATATGCCGAACACGGTTAATATGAAACCTAATTAATTCACAACAGGGGTTCGCAGACAAAAGACGTAGAGTGACGCTAATTTTTGAGGCAGATTAATCAGAACAGCTGCTAGTTAGGTACAAATGAGTCTCACTTACCGTAATTCACTTTCTTATAGACATTTTGTTACATTTTTCTTAGCTTTTGTGTTTTCCTGTTGCTGTAATTTCAATTTTTTCAGTTTTGTTTTTCTCATTTCGTCGGGTGCATTTTATTACGTTTTCATTTTTTTTCTCTAAAGTCATTACAGCCTGTGTGTACCCAAGGAATGATATTTGTAAAAAAAGCTGCTTTACACTCTTATCTCTTGGCGAGTGGCTGTGCCGAACATGTAACAGCATTGTTGTATCCGGAGTCACAGTCATTGCAATTTCTTTCTTTTTCTATTTCCTTTTATTGCAAGTTTTGGGGTTATCGTAAGCACAGATGGCTTCGTGTTGGGTGAAATTTCGTCAGTCAATAAGAACTCAAAGAATCGCGAGCTCACCAGACCAGGCTTTATGGGTCCTGACAATAAAATTTCTCTCTCAGCGTGTGTGTGTGTGTATCATGGTGGGTGGCGTTACGTATTTGCAGAGCAATCAATATTTAGACCCCAGAAGAATGGTAACAGTACCGTAGGATGAGGACGTCATGACAGATTTTGCGGACGCAAGCTTGCGTTGCCGTTGTTGCCAAATACTTGAGTGGGCTGTTTGTGAAATTTCAAACGCCAAATTTCTGCTTGCATGCTTGGTACGCTTTGCCTGTTAAATTACCCCGAAAGGTGAAACGGTTCACTAAGGAGCTCTAAGCAACGTGCGATTCTAGTTCATTTACTTTGCTGTAGTTTGGAAGATAAACTTGCAATAGCTGAGATCGATTACCTTATGCTGAACAGAAACACAGAGTAAACATGACTTTATTCGAAAGATTTTCCTTCCAGCATCTTTTCCTGAGACATTGTGTCTCCTCCACGGTGTCGCTGTGGACCCGGATGTAAAAGACGCAACAACCGTTAGATGAAATGGCCCTTACATACGTTGCTTTCACATCTCTTGACAGTCACTGTACTTAAACTTAATTATCTTACAAGCGGGTCTAATATATTCAGCTTTAGCTGTATCATCAGGTTCTAACTTAAGGGCAGTGTATACCGTCCTTCTCTTATGGACAATTACGTGAAAAATTTGTGTGGACGATTTTGCATTTACCACTCAATGGTTGTCTAAAGTAATCTGATTTTCATCTAATCTAAGTTTTCTAAAGTAATCTAAGTTTTCATTCATAATCCCTAGAATCTTAAGGGGGGATATCTTGGAAAAAAGCAGAGCCAATTTACAATTGTTCAAGGAATTGGTCTGCCTTTTTTCCACAATTCTGAATTTCGTCAATTTCTCCACGTTAAATTCTAGATATTACTCATAATAATGTTTTGCTTGAAAAATTATTGAAAACTGTCCGACAGTTATGTAGAAATCGTCCACGCAATTTGCTCGTTTCCCCCATTTAATCAATGTAAAATATGAGAAAGGGTATAGAGTGGCTTTAAAAGTTTCGAACGCAATTCCAGGAACGTGCTTACCCCTAGATTGTTTTATCTTCAGTAGTTGGGGGGTGTACGAATTCATCGTCGTTTGAACGGGATTTTCATTGATTGGGGGAAGTTTCCAGTTATACAATAGGTTCATTTCAAAATAAGACTCTTTTCAAATCGGAAGAAGTCTTGCATTCTATCTTCATGCGTCAAAGTACCCCAGAAGAAATTTCCAGGACGTGATTGACGTCACGTTTAGTGATAATATCTTTCTGCGTGGCTGAAAGGTGTCTCGCAACAATCCGAAAGTCATCAGACCCGAACAGAGTTTGATTGTACAGAATCAATCGTGGGACGAAAGTAGGTTCAGTGAAACAAACCCCAAGAAATTGTCATCGAGATTGACACGTCTTTGAAGTGGAACTCGCGTCCTCCGAGTTGCAAAGTGACTTACCCGCAAATATTGTAAACCTATAAACCTTAACCCCCTCCAATCATTCAAGTAATTTAGGACCCGTCCCGGCTAGACAGTAAAAGATGTATTACTTAAAAAAATAAATAAAAAAATAAGGCTGCGTCCAAAGACAAGAACTACGAGTTTGTAACGCGGAAAGCGTTGGATACCTTTTTTCTTAACCAGCTGTATAATCTCGCCATCAATTGTTACCCTTGGGTCTTTCGCTTATTGCCTCGCATTGCACACCCAAAAGTAAACCGTCTCTTTTTTTTCCGATTTCCTCTTCCTTCTTCTTCATGCTCTGTCTCCTTTCATCACCCAAACGCCGCAATTTGAATCTTGGGAAAAAAACTTCGTCAGAGCATCATTTTTTCGCCTTTTAACCCCTTTTTGGGAGAGGAAAGAAGGTAAGGGCGATTGAAGGGTTGCATTCCATATTCTCCGTTTGGAATTGAATGGAATTGCAAAACACAAATTTGATTTCTTTTTGAGTCCTTTGACGCGAGGGCAGATCAGTATTGCTTCAGCTCAAGCTTCTTCTTCTGGCGCTTATTTTTACAACTCCGCCCCCTCGCGTACCGTATCTTTGGAAAAAGTGGCCCGTGGAATTTTCCACCCGGCTGCTAAGGGCAGGCGGAGCTTGCTGCACCATTAGTTAGTGCGTGGGGATGCCAACATCCCCACATAGCTATGCAAAATGGAGCACGCTGGGAACCATAAACTTGGGTCCTCACTCAATAGAAACTTTTGGGTCGCCCTTGGCCCCCACCGTCCTAGCCACTCGAAGGGGTTAGTTGGCTAGGAAAAACCGGAGCCCCAAAAGACCTTTCGTTTGGCCGGCTTTTTGCTGCGTCTTCCCCGGCTTGTAAAGCTTGAGGAATTATGTATTAGTTGCAGCGTTTTACTCGCTTGGCTGCTAAGCTGTGGAGCACATGCGAGTTGGGACTCTGACGTAAATGGAACCGAGCTGAATAATAGACTTAACTTTCCCCATCCCACACATACTCTTAATTTTTTAATGGGGTGTCAATATGCAACGAGAGTGGAGTAAAGGGGGGAAAAAGGGGATGAGTGGGGGAGGGATGGGCGAAGGAAGAATGATATGTTTTAAAAGAACTCTTTTTCTTTTTGGTTCTGAAAATTGCAGGTGTTCATTGCCGTCGAAGATGAGAATGATAACGTGCCCCAGACGGAGAAACCCGTTTATTGGGCGACGGTGCCCGAGAATTCGCCGCCCAAAACGCCTGTACTACAGATCCATGCTTATGATGCTGATACCAATCCATCTCAACGCTTGACGTTTCATCTTAAAGCGGGCAATCCACAATCGCTCTTTGATATTGATGCCCAAACAGGTAAGCAATTACTTTGTTTCCGAAAGGCCCATTTTTATGTTTGAAAAGACCAAGAGGAGCTGACGCATTTACCTTTGGCAAGTGTCGGGAGAAAATGTATTGGATTAGCTTCGAGCTTAATTATAGGAATGGTGAGGAAGCTGAGAACGAAAAGCATGTGCCAAAAGCGCCATTAGTTAAGCATGTACCCCCCCGTGGCTTACATTGACCGTAACCTTCCACGCCAATGTTCGAGAACTCGTGATTCGCGAACAATGAAAGGGAAGACGTTCGCACCTCTCGACGTTGGCGTAATTTTCCAGAACAAGTCTTAGCAATCCAACAACAAAGATCACTTTTCATCTTGTGTGCATTTATACCAACATTCTCCTCTTCTTTAAACGTCTCTTTTATATCTTATCGAATTTAGTAGTTTCATCGTCTTGGGAGCTTCACTGAGTTAACTTCTTACCCCTTTTTTTGGCCAGTTATCGTAGTTCTCCTTTGCTCAGTGTACAGTCTTAAACAGCGACCCAATTAAACGGCTCAGTGTTAACCACCGAGGAGCAAGGAAAGTTTCCATTGTAAGAATTCAAATTCTTAGTCCAGATTGAGAATTCAGAGTCCAGTGTTAAAACGAGAATGGTTTACCAAACCATAGAAACTTTGGTTGTATGGTTTCCCCGTGACAAGAATAAAATCTAGCTTTGGGCCAAATAATTTTTATTGTAATTCTCTTACATTAAGAAAAAAGAATGAAACTTGAGGGAAAACAGAATGAAACTTGGCACCGAGGAACCAAATCGAATCGCTGTATTTGAAGGACCTACGGGACAGAAAATAAATACAACCACTTAACAATGAATGTCACAGTCTGCGGAGGTCTTACGTGTTTATACCCTTCCTTAAGTATCGAGAATTTATGTGAAAATTCGGCGGCAGTTTTATTTATAAAAAAAATCCTTGCTTAAAAAAAAGCAGCGTTATAGGAAGAGGGGAGTCGAATGCAAGATGCTTATCGCCGAAATTTAGTTCTTCCTCCGTTTTCAGTTTCCCATTTCTTTGGCTAAGAAAAGGGTTTATATGACAATAGGTGGGGTGTTCCCTTATGTATTATATACCAAGCTTGATTGATTTAATGTTGTATAGAACTATAGGGTAGCTGACTTTGATGGTGGGAACTGTTTCGATTCGTGCACTCTCAGGGAATTCTGTTACCCAAGATTTGAGACTTTCCCATTTTCTTCCTCCCCTGGTGAAATAAGGCAGAATTTAAGCTGTAGGGTTCAGAGAATGTCAGTAAGAGTATGTTAACTCATTGTTACACTGTCTGACTCGGCGGTTTCTCCCCAAAACGGCCCAAACTTGCTGCTCCTTTGAGAATGCCTGATCAAAATCAAAGAACGTGCATAGTCTTTTTTCTGTGTTCTTTTCTTCATTTACACGAGGAAAATGCTCTGGCCCTTATTTTTTTATGTCTCCCCCCGTTTTTTCAGTGTCATTTTTTATTGGCTATCAAGACTCTGTTCTATAGCCCATATGTGTTTGCTATTGAGGTTGGAAGCAGCAACGTGCCTCTTTTTTTCTGTGTGTGCAGATCTGCTTTGGGTAACGAAAAAAGATTTCGTTTTTTTTTCTTACTCCTGGCTGCAACCACAGCTGCTTACGCTTTTTACGATAGGATAACGAAGATGAAAAGTGTAGAGGAAGGAAATAAAGCTCAGGAGTGGCAAAAGTTGCCAATTTTAGCGTTTTTCTGGTTATTACCGTCCAAGATTCTTCTATTGTGTGATTCAAAGTTAGATCCGTTCCCAAACACAACGGGTTACCGAAAGCAATCTATACTACCGAGCAAACGCTGCCTCATCCCCCAAACCCACCCCTTGCAATCAAACCCTATTCTTTGAAAATGTGGAAGCTTGAGCAGAGCAGTGGCCATGAAAAGCGATCCCGTTTTAAAGCAGCGTCGCATGGTTAGCTGTCCCTATTTTTACGGACACCGTGGAGTATATTTCTAATTGTCTTGTACCTCCGTTACAAATGCGAATTATTTTGTTTGCTTTTTGAGATTCGTTGAGTAAAAATGAAAAGGGAAGTACCGTGTGCGAATTGAAGACAAAATTGTAAGGCAGCATTCCTTGCCCCATTCATCAATTTCGCTGCCAGCCAGAGGGAAGTCTCCTTTTTTTAAGAGTTCAGGGAGTTTAACCGTTTAATATACACTTTGGCGCACCGGGTAACTCTTTAAAAAACGTTCCTCCCTTCCATCTTTGTTGGTTACTTGGAATTTAATGAAACTTCCCCAGACTTATTTACCTCGCCATCTCAAGAAGAGGGAAGGGAGTTTTGTGTCGAGTGGAAAGCGTGCAAGTTTTCCTTGATGTTACTTACAAGCGCCCAACTAGCAGGTCTTCACTTACGGAATTAATAACTCCTGTTCCTTGGAGAATTTACGGGACTTTTCCATTTACTTAACTCGGAAAGTAAGTAAGAGAGAATTGGGGAAGAATATGGCAACGCTTGAGAACGTATTTTGGAGCACGAAGCGACTCGAGTGCAGGTTTTTCCATGTTTACTCTGTAATAAAGCTGGGTAAATACCTCCGCTTTTCGATTAAAGGGCTGCATACGTCGCTTCAGGTGGCTAGGGTGGATTTCTTGCACATTTCACTCATCTCTTGCCAGTAGGCGGCTCAGAAAGTCGATGGAACTTGCATTCGGAAAGGGTGAACAGGCTGTTCAGGGGGTGGGTGGGGGGAGGGGTTGAAAGGTGGGCCAATTAGGAGAGAACATGTCGAAAGGTTGCGTGTTACTGGGGAACTTGGACTAATGTGGCGGGATTTTCGAAGAAGTGAAATACCAGCTGAGGTAAAGGTTTCAACACGTAGGCCACGCCCATTGCAAATTAATGAACGTCATCTGGGTTGCAGGGCAATAGTTTACGTATTATAGCCGTAACACTGTCGTAGTCAGGTGAATGTATGTGAACTGCCGTTTTTGTGACGGTTGACTGTGGTTTATTCTGTCTCGTCTGGAGAGGGTAAAAGCTGAAGCCACGCCTTTTTTCGGGGTGTCGTGTGTATCCTTTACCTGCATTTTAAGTTTCCCTGTGTTGTTTTTGGCGCCGTTAGAATGTAAATATTTACCAAAAGGTAGTTGGTATCAAGTCGCTTAAAAGTTGTGGCTAGGAAATCGATGGCAGCGTTGAGACTCGTTGATGGAAAGTCGGGATTTCGCTGTTGCAGTCCCCGTGTCCCGCATTATGAGAAAACCGGAGTTAATTTGAGTTTCGTGCAGGTGTAGACATATGCATGAAGGATTCGCGAGTTGGAGCTCACATCTGGATGGAGCTTAGCATGTGCAAACAAACGTTGCCAAAAGGGGCGTCTTTTTGTATTTGTCCTGTAAGGGATTCCTTATTATTTGCATAATGATTACGCTGAGCATTGTTGCCATCCTGGCGAAATTTTCGTCACGCCAAACATTTCATTTTTAGTAGTTTGAAGGCATTGTTTACTACTATAGACTATATTATATAATATGCATTAGAGGTATTGAGTTCCGAACAGTTCGTTCTTTTAACTTTGCTTGACAATAATGTAATTTATTTATATTAAATTTTGGCTGTATTGACTCATTACGTGAGCAAACTTTTCCCCTTTAATTAAATCCATTGTCGATTTTTTCCGCCATCCAGTGAAAGTGTTGTCATAATTCGTACGTGAGAGGAGCTAAAGGGGCGCAGACTTTGCAGGGGGCGCTCTTATTAGTAAACACCAGCTTGGGGGCGAAAACAGTTCCAGGCGCCAGTAGCTGGTAGGAGGCAGTACTGGGAACGAACCAACTCCGGGACGCGACTGTTTCTCCATAACAAAGCAGAGAGGGTCTTGAGGTTGGTCCAGCGCCCCCAAAAGGCTTTTAAGATAGACAAGGGGCGAAAGTATGGACTAGCGAATCTAAAGGGAGAGAAAACCGCTGGACGTTGATCGTTTGTGTTGTTCGGCGGTTATTCTTCTTCTCGTGTGTGTGCCGTGGAGCGTATCCCCAAGAACGGGCTCCCTCTTTTTATTTATTTTTTTCTCGAACTCACAACTGACCCCAAATGGATGCCTAATAACCGGCCTAGACTCCGTTACACGACAAGATAGTCGACACGCGGACTTATGACTCCATTATTATTTATGTCAGCTCCCCAAACGTACGGCCGCAAGATAAGGAGGGAAGGAGAAGAAGAAGAGCAGAAAGAGGTTGAGTTACATAATGGAAGCCGTATATGGGTAGACATCCTTTTTCAGAAGGCTAAACCTAGTAGGAACTTGATTCTCGTTTCTTTGAAGGAAGAGAGAAGGCCCAGCTCGTGCCGTTTTCATTTTTTTAATATAAACTTGTAGGAATTCATGTAAGCCTTGATGAGGTAGTCAAAGCAGTTTTTACGAAGGGATTAGTTTTGCTACATTAAGAGGGCGAGGTTTTATACCCCGGGGCAAAAGGATTTAACCCGCCGTCCTCCGAAAACCCGTGTTAGGTTGTACCCCGTTTTACGTCTTCGTTTAGTCTTCAGCAATAAACATAGAAATATTTGTGCGCTGCGGTTTAGGCGTTGGACATTAATTTTATTTTATATAAAGTTTCGAGCAGTTCGCTTCTTTTAATTTTAAGTTTTATGTGAAGTTGCCTTTTTAAACTTGTGCGTCACTTTGCAGGTTCCAAGTACTAGAACAGATATTAAACTTTGATCTTAGTCAGTAGGCGATAATATTTTTTTGTGTTGTATTTTTCTCTCACGTCAGAAGAGATAATAAAAAATACGGATAATTGCACCAGATTGTCCAAGTCACAGCAAGGGAGCCATCGAGAATAGTGAAGAGCATTTGAAGACAAATTTTGATGCAGCGCTAAAGAGCGTTTAACTTTCGTGTATAGCTGAGCACGCGAGATGGAAGATTTTTTCGAATAACATTTTTGTTGTGAGCTGGATAAGAGGAAAACCTGGTAAAAGTCTTACTTGCCATTTAGGTTTGTTAGATCTGTTATTTAAAACTAATATTTACATTTTATCACCAAGTTTTCACGTTGAAACGCTCGCTTTTGCCCTGAAGCCTTGTGAGATCGAACTTCCGTTGAGATGCTTGCCTCATTACAGTGAAAAAACCTTCGCGTATTGAAGACTGTTTTCAAGTTGTTGTTTTTTTCTCCCACATGATGGAAACATTACTATTTTATGCACTTGCATTGTTCATGTTTCCCATGAGGAAAATTCTTAGGATACACCACCTACGTATTGTGTTTAGTCATTATTATTTATTAAAAATTTATTGGCCCACCCAACGTTCAAAAGTTAGCGTACAAATTGTCAGCTTCATACATTGAACTTCTTTTGAATTTCGCATGCTGTATTATGAAAAAAAGAACGTGGCCTGTGGCAAGACAAGACTGTTTGAGCTGACTGCGAAGTAAAAACATTGTTTTATTCATGAAATGTAGTATCTACTCGATTGATATTGACTTTTATGGCTGAATTTGTTACATAAAAGAGCTCTGGTATTAATTGTGGGGAAAATATCGATCCCCCAACTTACGATCGTCAACCGACAATTTATATCGCTTCCCTACATTACACACCTGAAATAAAACGGTTGCCAGTTAACATAGACGTCTACACCACAGCGTAGTTCTTAAAGAAGCTTCACGTAAACATAAAAGGACAGCCAGCTCAAGCAGTGATTGTATTTTTATTGATATTTTGTCCCCGTATGGGAAGAAGGAACACTTTTCTAACTTGCTGTAAATCATGTCTCGCAGAAGCATAAATTTGCTCCTTGGTGGAACGAACAATTCTTTTATAACTCCGAGGACATACTCGGGGGGAAAAAAGTATGCTTACAGTATCTATATAGTTGAACAGGTTAACCTGGTTCAAGCCTTGACCATTTGTCATTTTTGACACATACAAGGAGAAAGGAGGCGTGGCCTGTCCATGAGATGTATCTTAAACTTTGATTCCGGTCTTTTTCTTGCTCGTCTCGGTGCATTGTAGCCCTTGGAGCCACTTGATTCGGAGAGATAGTGCCATTTTTTCAGATTGTCCAGTATCGAAACGTTGTCGTAAATCTTAATAGAGCGTGATGTTTTAATTTCTTGTTATATTTTTTGCTTGAACTTTCTAACTTCTGTTCCTTGGAAAGTTTATCTTCCTACCCATTTTTTCGTAATTCTCGCCTAAAGTGAAATTAAATTGTATTTCACTCTATGGCTAGTCTTCTCTCTATTTTCTTCAGGATTGCAATTAAAAGCGTGATGTGGAGTGGATACGTAAAGTTCTGTGAAATTTTAGTGGCATTTTAAAATTCTTGGGCCTCTCTTGGAGCGTAAAACGCGCTGCTGTGGTGGGCGAGGAGGGTTTAGAACTTGATACTTCATCTCTTTGTGGTGTAAGGCGTGGAATGTTTCGCTCGAGCTCATCTTTTGTTATTGGAGGCTGGATAATTAGAGAGCGGTTCGTGGAGAGTGTGTTTCTGGCCATGTGTGTGCATGTGTGGACGGGCTAGAAAGGGTTAGGGGGAAGAGGACACGAAACCCTTGTGTGTGTATGTTGCCTCTTTCCTCCCTATAGATTTTTTTCTCTGCAGATTGTAAACTGTCCCATAATTCAAGTTTTTATTTACATTTTCTTATTTTTTCTTGTTTCCTTTTAGGGTTGATAACCACCACCGGACGGCGTTTGGATCGTGAAACCCAACCGGAGCACATTTTAGAGGCAAGTTTCCCAATTTCGCTTACGAGAATTGATCTGGAACTGCAAGGAAAACTGTATCAATTTCCGAAATTGTGCCCCAAAAGAATATCATCTCGCTTTTTTTATTTATTTTAAAGGAGAGGCGAAAGTGCACTCACGATTTGATTGCGTGCTAGAATACTTTTAGACAGACTCAGACGGAAGAAAGAAAGGGAGAGTTTCCATTCTTACCTACTTTGGCTGCGGGTGCAAATCATGACCACTTGGAAGATTCTTTAGAACCCAATACTTCCTACAAGGTCATTGAGTTTGTTTCCAAGCAAAGAAATTGGGGTGATTTCTCCACGAGCATGGGTTGGGGGCAGGGATTGCTCGGAATCGCCACGTTCCACGTGGCAAGCACTGCTGTGAATTCCGCTGCGTAGAGTCAACACTAAACAACCCTGTAACGATGTTAAGCCGTGAATTGGGTAGGCGACGCTCAGTTAAATTTTTGTTGTTGCCTGTTGTCCAAAATAATCTGGGACACCTATAAGGCAAAACCGCATGCTTCGTGTCCCACGATTTTCGTGACATCGGGCAGTTGAGTGTCTGGGCTTCAGGGAATTCATTGTTCCGGAACTGTCTCTTCGTCAGTCTTTCGAAGCTGTCCAGAACGTTTATTTCTTTCGATTTTTGTAAGAAGAGAGTAGAAGTCTCCGTTAAGTTGAATCTTACTGTTTCACGAAAAATGCAAAGGAATGTTCATTTTTCTTACGACTTTAATTTGCGAAGGTGAGAGAAGTTCGAGGAAAGTCATAGAAGCTTGAATATTTTGCAAACTGTTGGTGTCCAGCACAGGACGTAAGAAATTGACCTCAGCCAACTTATCTATGCTAAAGGTATGGTACAAGGCAACAATGAAGTTTCCCATTGTGAAAGCCTTACTGTAGGGTCACGAGACACTCGGAAGAAGATGGAGGGTGACACCTCTTGGTCAAGTGCCGTGGCTTTAGCAGTAGGGCCATTTTGTGGTATCGTTTTTTACGTCGAGTTCTGTACTAGTACATTTAACGTGAGCCTCAAGAGTTTATGCGTTGCTTTGGCCAGTACTTTCAGAAAAGAGTCGGGTCATTTTAGCCACATGGGCGCCTTTCTACCAAAATTTTCTTCTTTGCCCGAACTTCCATCAGGTATCTTCTTACATTCAAGCCCTTTAAAGATCGTCTTTTCAGAGCTTCTTTACCCTTTGAATGAACCACTGAGCGCTATGGTTACACATTGCTTGTGATAGTCAAGTCAATATTGAACACGAATCGTCATGAAATTCAGCTTTTCTCTCCGTAGGTGAAACTTAACACAGTAAGTTTTGAAAAGCAGAAGCCCCACGACCAGGGGCGTTCCACTCAAAAAGCGTCCAACGTCGCATTACTCTTGGTAAATGTTGTCGCTAAAGCAATCACCAAATGAGAGAGAGAGAGAGAGAGAGAGAGAGAAAAGCGGATAACGACTCCAAATTAGAACGCTTATCCCAATGTTTGTGCTCTGAATTTCCCTAAACTGCAGAAAATTAGTTGTGATTTTCACAAATATGCTTACAAGAAACGGAAGCGAAGAAATCAGAGAATAAGGGGTCTTGACTCTCTGTTTAGGGAAAAAAAGCTCGTGTACGAGTGATTTCTGGGCCCCGCCCCCTCTCTGCTTGCCATATAGCGAAGGCAAGATACGTGATGAAATCTATAAAGCAATAAGTACCACCTTGGGTGGGCCCTTTGTTAGCCTGCGGGAGAAATAACCTGCGAAAGAGCCATACATTCTTAAGGAGGGGGGCGATGATTATAGGGAATCGTTCGGGTTGATCATGGATGGGAACAAAAGCGGAGCAGTGCGTTTTTATTACAGGTACATTTTTTCTTTGAGGGGGGAGGACAATAGTTCATGACTGGGGAGTTGTCGTTCGTTTCCTTTTTTGTGTAGAATTAGGGGCGCTTTTTTTGGTGGGGTACTAGGGTATTGGCAAAGGCGAATGGGGGCAAAAAAGAAGCTACTGCCGTTGTTGAGCTAGCTGAATCATTTATTCTTTTGCAAGTGATGACAGTTTCGGCAGGATAATTGGGACTAAAGTCTCGATTTCCTGAGTAAAATGATGACAATCGCACGGAAAAGATGACGACTTGCGAGCTAATTTGTTTCTCGGCTTGCGTGGCGCGACAGTTTTAATTGGAGACGAAGAAAGTCAGCATTTTGAGATGTTGGCATGAATAGCTACAGTTCACCATGAAATTCCTTTACAGCGGTCGGGATTTTAATCAGCTCGGGCTTAGTTTACCGCTGAACGGTTTTTGACACATTTCCCTTTCTATAAAGTAGTGACTTTATTTTTGAATTAGTTTTTTGCCTTGAGTTTGGTGTGTTGTTTCTTACTTATTGCTTGCATTTTACTTTTATTTAACTTTCTTTTATATGTTATTTATTTTTGGTACATTTTTATTATTATGATAATTATTAGTAGTCGTAATAGTAGGATGAGGTGTAGAAGTAGTAGCAGTATATTATTTATTTATTTTGTGTTCATTTTTACTTTTCTTTTTTGGTTTTTGAAGACTTTTAAGAGGGTGGGGGTGCCTGCCAAAAGCTTTCAGGTTAGTCCGTGTGATTAGATTGGTAAAATTACCGCAAAATCAACGTGGAGGATTGCAAAGTATCTGGGTTTGCCAAGGTTTTTGTATCCAGCGTGTATAACCATGTGTTCACGGTTTGGAAGACGTCCTCAAACCGAGAAAGCGACAAGAGTTTTTAAGTCCGGGGCTGCGGGGAAGAAAGATCTTACAGGATTCCGTAGACACGAGCAAAATCTTTCCGGTTGAGAGGAAGAAGACACACAGAGAATGCTTTTACACAAGTTTGGGAGGCACGCTTTTTAGTTTACTGTTTTTCCACGCGGTGTTTTGTTGAAAGAGATCTTTCTGGGAAGAAACGACGATTTCTTATTTTTTTATGGCTGGAAGGTTGTTGGGGATAGTCAGATCGATACACAGAAAGATGCATAAGTATGCATACGGAAGTTTTTTTAAAAAAAAATAAAGGAGTTGCAAACTTTCGCGTGGGAAAGTCCGGAGGGAAAGCTTTCGGGAAGTTTTGAGGCCCGGCTGCGTAGATGTCTTCGAAATACGCAACATTGAAGATTCTTGGTTGGATATTAAGCTTGGTGCAAGAAATTGTGGGCACACATGGTCTACCTTGTCATCACTTGTCATTGGTAGATGAGTGTGTATTTTACATGAATGTCGCGTGTCAGTATGGTACTTTCAAGGTTAATGGTTACGGAGTAAGCGCTACTTTAAGACAAAACGGGCGTGCGCTCTAGCCTACGTTAAACGTTTATTTTCACCGCATTCTAAAAGAACCAGGAACATTCGATTACGTGAAAGTTGATTAAGGTAGTAACCACAGCACCATAAAACCATTAGTGTGAATAGGACTCCACTATATGTGTTTTTTTTCCGGATAAAGAGACATGTAAGTGATAGCTTGCTCCAAGGTGATACCGTAAAGCGCAAGTATAACCGCAACCTTAAGCTGTCAACAGTGAATTTTTCATTCGCGCGCTATGAACGCGTTCCGAAGCGAGGGAAACGTTCGGAAAGGTGGAGCCCCACGTTGTATGCCGAATTACGGGTTCTGTAAGCCGCGCAACGTTCACCGACCGGTTTCCTTCCTTGAAGCACAGAGTTTGCGAAATTCTGTAAATAAATTAATGCGTCCGTGTCCTTTCCGAAGATGGTTGAAAGCTGTGGGAAGCGTGCCAAGTGGCGTATGTTGTAGAGCGCTGAAGGGAGGGGTGTGGGGGCCCAGTTTTTCTTGAAAGTTTTCGATCTGGCATTGCTTGAAACTTGTTTTTGGGGTGGGAATCTCTTCAAATCCAAAGTCTTACTTTTAATCGCGCATGATTTCGTGAGTTGTTGGGAGACTTCTAGCACAAGATTATTTAGGTGATTGCTTTCTTTTGTTGATTGAATACAAGTCCGTGGTTATGTAGGTTACACTGTTAGCTGCGCAACGGAAAAAAAAGAGGTCTGGGCCGTGAAATGAATTCCGTTGTGTGGCTGACTTGGGATGACGGCATTGCAGTTGTTATGATTCCTAATTTGGTAATCAGGGCGCAAGCCTGGTCCAATTGAGATATTCTGTTATACCTCAAACGTGAAAGCCAATAATGTTGAAGCGAAAGGGAGAAGACAATTCGGTTAGACTTGTCTTCCTTTTTTTGCGTCTTTTCAAGCATTGCTAACTGTTGTTTTTTTCTCTCCTCTTTTCTGCTTTTGCCTGGAAAGTATAAAAAGGGCCTGATGTGCTTAGTACACTTTTTCAAGTAGCCAAGTCACATGTCCGACATGCTTCGGAGTCCAATTGTGACTGTGTAACGCTCAAATTATGGGACAGCTTTCCCAACTGGGTTACTGAACAAAATCTCATTGTCATTCCTTTTCTTTTTCTAATTTTTTCTCCCTTGTGTTCAATAGGTAACAGTTAGCGATAATGGCGAACCGGCTTTGGCTTCAAGTACGCGGGTGGTGGTCCAAGTCCTTGATGTCAACGACAACGCCCCCGAGTTTTTGGAACGCTTCTACAAAGTCCAAGTACCTGCTATTAACTGGGAAAAGTCATCGGCGGCGACCGATGCCAGCGAAGAAGCGGAATTTCCCATCACGCAGGTAAAGTGTCTGCACATTTTTCTCTTCTTTAATCCCAGAAAGTCTTGAAGCCGTAACGTTCGGGAATCCGTAGTGACTAAAATGAGAAATTCTAAAGTCTGCATGATTAATTTGGATTTATACCAAGTGAGCGTTTTTTAATCCCCCCAATGCACATGCACGGAATATTTTCTGAATTAAGGCCCCCGCCAAACTCTGGAAGATTCCCGAAAAGAAAAGAATATGTTTCCGGCACAGGTTTGCCATATGCTTTACGTTACTTTTTTATGGCCTGCGGCGACGAGTTGATAGGGAATTCCAAAGTCCGAGGAAGAAGAAGTTTTGACATTTGAACTTTGGGGAGTTGCTTGGGAGTAAGCATGAAAGCGCCTTCATCAGAGCTTTCGGCTTCGTTGTTGACGTCAACAAAACCAAAACAGCAATAGGAGCCTTTTGATAACACGAAACTGTCTTGGAGGAGCGCTGGATTTCGAATTCACCTTTCAGACGGGTTGAGAAGCGAGCGAAAGACGAACCCTGGCGCCGTAAATTAGAGTCTCACGTACTGGACACCTTCTCCTTTCGATGTCACGTTGGATAGCAGCGGAGCATCCCGTTTCCCACTTTTGTAACGATTCAACACCTAAAGCCGACACGTGTGTACACCCCCAGCGTCTATTATTCCATTAGCGCATTTCGCTGCCTTTCCCAGTGGCTCCTTCGCTCTCCTGTTTGGCAATACAATCCCTGCAGTACGAGGGAGACTAATGGCGAAATGATAGACGAGTGTCATGGAGCTCATTAGGACACTTATTAGTGGTTTGCCATTCTCTAGACAAGGATCGAATCTCGCTTTCAGATGTAGATTACCCTTTCGTTTCCCTTGTAGCGTGATAATCTTCAAAGGCACGAAGGCCAGTTTTTAATCTGGAAAAACGGACAAGTTTATTACCAAATAATTAGCCGTCATACTACCAAGACGATTCAACTATCAGGAGCGTGGAAGTGAAGATTTCTTTCATGGTGGCGTCCTAGGCCGACTTTTCTTTTTTTCAGACGGATCAGTCGACCACAAGACTAATTAATAACTTAAGTAACTAAAAAAGATTAAATTTCGCTTATTTATATTAAATAAGATAACAATACAAGTAGATATTAAATTCGGAAATAAAATGTAACAAAAATATGCATAAGTAAACGAATAAAGTAAAATTTCGTTGAAAACGAAATAATTGAAAGCTAAGAATAGTCTTGAAGAACACCATATAGAAGGGAGAATGGAGACAAAGGGGGTAAAATAAGAATCTTTGGAAAGATAGCGGTGGGCATTGTTGGAGGGGAAAATTGCGTGTTTCTGAAAAATGTCACATTATAAAAGATTTTTTAGCAGACTGAGATTATAGAAGCAAGGTCTGGTTTTTAGTGATCGTCGGGATGAGTGAAAGGTCAAGTGTGACGTAGAGTGGTTGGAATTTGGACTGAGGATGAGCAAACCAGAAACCTTTAATTTCATTGTTGACAAACACGTGAAAACACTGGGTAGTGATAGGACAGGTTTGCAAGGGCAGAGATAAGGGCCATCATGCGTTTCATTGCTGCGAATCCGAGTCGATTAAGCTCATATCTGGGTCTCAATTAAGGCTAATTGTTGCTAGACGTCTGCAGCGTTTATGACTAACCTTAGTGATGTAATCGTAAGTTGGCGCTCGTTACTTAATGTCTAACCTCGCTTGCCTTCCCGAGTAAAATCTGTTGTCAGCGTCCATATGGAACAAACATGGCGTGGTAAAAGTGGATTCAGCAATCGTTTCTTACTGTTTGAAAGCCCTTTGCCACAAATTTGGTGACAATTATGGGAAGGGTTTTATACAGTATTTTTCAAGTAGGGTTTTCGCTCATTGATGGTTCTTATATTGTCAAGATCGTATAAAACAAAGAAAAACGCGCAAAGCTGGGTGTTTTGGAGAGAGAAATGACTTTTGTGATAAAAAAAGTAGCAATTTTTTATCCCCCTTTTTAACGCTGGGCACCGGGGCATGTAATTAACAGATAAATGAACCCTCTGAGGCTCCCGAAGTGGATTTTACCACCAATAATGAAACTTGGCTGACTTTCGACGCTCATGTCCATAAACTGGACACTTTACAACCACTGTACAGGGTAAGACTTGACAATTGTGTGTCCTAGCTCCCTTTTAACCGTCTCAGCTGTGAAACTGTATACAACTTTTCTCCTCTCCCCTTGTGTTGTGCGTCCTGAATGTGATTCTTCCGTGAAGTTGAAACTCCCGGGAAACGAGTGGGAAACGGAAGAAAGATCCATTTCAACCAACGTAGAGGCATGGCATGAAAACGTTTGTTACGCATTGGATGTGCGAATGCATGGCCCGGTTCTCAAACTTACAATTCTTGGGGAGTTTGGTCACTGTTGATGACGTGGGGTTTTGTTCTTGATTTGTTCTTGGGGGGGAGTCTTGAATGCGAACTGCACGAAAGTCGATTGCCCTTCAAACTTTTCGAGTACTGTTCGTTTTAGCTTTCTGTTCCATTTCAAATTGAAACGGGCAAGTTTTATGAAGGTCGGTGTTTGTGTCATTTTCTTCCGCTCTTCCGTGGTATTTCAATTACAAGATACAGCCCCACCCCGCCTCAACGTGTTGCTAATACTCTGGTCCATTGTGTTTTTCTAGGTGGTGGCGTTTGATCGCGACGATGGGGCCAATGCGGAATTGGAGTACAGTCTGTCCGAAGCCCAGAAACTTCAAGGCCGTTTCAAAATTCACCCGCGGACCGGCGTCATCCACACGACGCGGAACTTGGCGTCCGGCCAAGAATTTCCCTTGAATGTGAGTTACAGCATTGTTTACATTCCGTGCTCTTATCTCCTTTCAGAAAAAAATATAGATCAGCTTTTGTACAGGCTAACATCTTTTTGTCGTGGATTTTTTAATGCCCGAAACGATAACACTGGATAGAAACTTCGTGTCACGCGTTTCTATCCATTTTCTGATCGAATGCTTTGTAAGCCAGCGATCGGAAACAGAACACCAGTTCAGTTTTGTTTAAAAGAGGAGAAATTTCTAGAAATAGAAGCCTGTGATTACGAAAAACAGCAGTAGCCCAGAGGGCAGCACCGTACAGTAGCCCTTTGCTTACGAGTCAAACAGTAAACTTGGGCGCCTTTTATGATTTCCGGTAGAGCGCAGCACTTAATTAAAATAAGCGCCAGGATTGCTCGTAATAATGGCCAGGGGCATTTGAAGTTCAATCATAAAAATTAAAGTAAAACAACGTAGTTTAACAGAAGTAAAACAAATGGTTTTGGGGTATTATTGATGTGGATGTATGTTAACTTCTTAAAACTTCACTCAGATCCGAGCGACAGATCATGGCACGCCGAGTAAAAGTGGTACCTCACGGGTTTCGTTGTCGGTTTTACCGTTGCCCAATGAGGAGACATCTTCTCACGCGCCCGTTTTGAGTCCTGAAAGCAATCGACGAGCTGTTTTGATGGAAACAGATCCTATCGGCCATTCGGTAGCCTTCATCATCGCCGAAGATGAAGACGGCGACTCCATTTATTACGCTATCGTGGGTACGTACTTCCCAATGTCATAAACTGTAATTTTTTTGTATCCTACGAACGATAAAGCGTGACGCTGCTGGGCTGAAATTTCCGCTGATCATTCTTTTCATCTTTGTGGGGAAATAAAGTTTGGTACCATGGTCATAATTTCATTGCGGGATATTGACCTGTGCTAAAAAAAAATCGTGTAACGTAACTTCTCAGCGAAAAAAAACTATCGCTTTTGCGAAGTTTGGGAAATTTGCCGCTATACATATATTCCAGTTGCCTAGGCAACTATCTTCGTTTTTCGGTTGAGAAAGAAGCATTCCACTTGATATTATTTAAAACCCATGCTGCACCTTTAACCATTTGAAGGTTTTGAAGTGGGGGAAAAAAATATAATTGTTTCACTAGTGGGAACAGTCGCAGTACTTCAAGTTAAATTTAGATTCCATTAGAATATTTTGTCAAGAAAAGCGCATCCAAAGGAAAAATAAAGAATTGGACGGTTTGTAGGGTTACAACGATTTTGTGAATGCTTTATTTGTTGTACCGTATTTGGGAGTTTCTGTTTTGACTTTTGTGTTCTCAACACGGTCTTTGACCTACGGCAGAATTGTCTGGAGATTTATGAAGTTCTATTTGTGGAGTGCGATGTTATGATTGACAACAGGAAACTGAAATTTTATTATTATTAGGAGGAAACGAAGGCGACAAGTTTGGGATTAACATCAACACGGGCAAAGTGTATTTGGCCCAGATGGTTGATTGGGAGACGCAGCCCCTCTACAATCTCAATATTAGCATCACGGACGGAATCTTTACCATCTTTACCCAGGTAAGAAGACGTTGCCGCCGAAGCGAGGTCACAGATACCGCACACGTAACGTTTTAGGGTGCCAGAACCGACTGGAGTTATGAAAGGGGAGGTTACGGGAAGTTTGGTACATTATTATGGGCCTCTTTGAAGTGTTGTGCTTATGCTGAAACGGTAATGGATCGTGCACGACTGGAAGCAAAAGTTGACTGAGCGTTGAAATGGCGCCATTGAAGGAAGCGCAGGGCTTTTTCAAGTGCGATAAATGGTTGAGCATTACTCAGTCAATGGGCCAGGAAAATGGGCGCCGATAAGTTTGACTATCGCACACCGAGAATACCACTTTTTTTCGCTCTCCTTTTCTCCTCAGTTTTTCTTTCCCATTTTTAAGGATACCGTTTGGGAAACTTTTAAGGGTCCTGATTTCTGCCAAGTTGTTGCGATTTGGGGCGCTGGAAGGATTTAATTCTGGAAATTAGCATTTTCTCTTAAATTTCAGTACTATCCGAATATATTTGACAGCGTCCGTGAGATTTAAGGGCTTTAAAGCATTTCACTTGGTTGATTCGAGTGACGAAATAAGAATTTCGGGCCCAAGCCGCCGAATTGGGTTCTGATGACGTCCCACGGAGGAGGAAATGAACATTTGCAGAGTGTGGACGCTGTAAGAAGCGACGGCCGCATTTTATTGCTGCACGGCAAAAAGCTATGCGCACTCTGTAAAAGTGAAAGTAATACTTATGAGAGCCGTTTCTGCCCAAGTCAACGCTTGCGAAACGGAATTCCTTCCTACCAAACGGCACAACATTCGAGTTGGATAGCCTTGGCAACAGTCCGAAGAAATCAAGCCTTTAACAACAATTCTGGGCATTACTTAGTACATTTGTCGCTTTCGGATTTTAGGAAGCAATTCAGAGAAACTTAAAGTTTGCTACCCTTTCCCTTTACTGCTTATCTTACTGCAGTAATCAGCAGTCTTATTACCCGTATTTATATGCCTTTTCCCTTTCTGGTTTTAAATCGGGGTTCAAGCCTGGCACGTCGTGTAGTGTGAATCCTATTTAGCCTGAGGCGTTTGGGCTGAGACGTAACAGAATAGACAGTTATATTACTGCATTGTCTCCCTTAAACTGGTGCAAGAAGGCTGGAAGGGCATTTTGTTTTACAACTCGCGTTCTTTACCGCTGACTTATGGCACGAAGATGGCGTCAATCATAAAAAGTGTGCCATCCCCGTAAAAGAAATTCCGAATTGGTAAAGGAAGCGCCTTGTTTCTTGCCTAAGAGTGAAGGGAATGGGTCCATTAATGCTCTATGGGTTTCTTCCTGTTGCTTCTTCACAGCTGGAAGTGAGCGTGATGGATGTCAATGATCATACTCCGGTCTTCGATCGATCTTTGTACAACGTAAACGTCTCGGAGAACGTGGAAGTTGGCACGGAAATTCTGCAATTAGTCGCCACCGACCAGGACCAAGACAAGCGCGTCTTTTATGCCATCCATGGAGCTGCCAGTCCGCTGTCCTTACGCAAGTTTAAAGTGGATTCCACGAAAGGAACCCTGACCGTGGCAGAGAAACTGGACAGGTAAACTATATCATGCTTATTACGACACCAAACGTCCCGCTCGCAACGTTCAAAGACGCACGCCCGTTCCCGTCCAACTTCCTAACGAGTTTTGAAGGGTTCCAGGCACCTACAACTGTGTAGGAGGCCCCTGCAGAGCCCGTTAGTTTGTTGAACACCGTCCGCGAAACCGTAAAACCCAAAGAAACTGCATAAAGCTGTGTGTCTGACGTGAGTTGACAAAACTTCCGTGGGTGGGATGGGGCGAGTGTGGGTAGTGTAGAGGGCGGGAGCACAGGAATTTAAGCATGTCGAATAGTTTAACAATATAATGTGTCCCTCCATTGGTGACAACAGGGAAACGATGAGCGAGCACGTTCTGACTGTGTTAGTCAAAGACCAAGGCACGCCATCCAATCGCAACTATGCCAGGGTGCATATTGTCGTCCAGGATCACAACGATCACGCACCGGAATTCCTTACGGATCTGATCCAGGTCCGCGTCTTCGAAACGGCGGCGGTAGGCTCCGTGGTGGCCAACATGATGGCTTGGGACCGCGATCGCGGTGACAACGCGCGAGTTACCTACTCTATTAGTTCAGGTAAATTAATTCGCGATTTAAAAATATCTAATAGTAAACAAAATCTTGTTAAACATGTAACGTTTAAGACCGTGACTAAAATGGCAAAGGAAACCAGCAAAATACATTACACGGAATTGTGCTGTAAACCTTGGCATGCATATTTCATTCAATGCCGAAATGTTCCGTTGCTAGCAAAGAAACTTGTACATTTCACTTTCATTGTTGTTAACAATTAAAAGTTTCACTTCAGCGTTCCAGGGAAATGTTTCATTGTTAACTTTAAAACATTTCAGTTTCAAAGTTTCCTGAATAATGCTTCATTGTTGTTTACCATGAAATACCGTTTTCGCCAATGAAATTTACATATGAAAACAGTTGATCTTAGTGGGGTACAATGGATTCTGGTTAATGGGGCACCGTGTGCAGCAGAAAATCGTGGCTTAAGTTGATGAACCTGTCTTAATTGGGTTTTCATTATTACCAACAATGAAAGCTGCAGAAGGAACGTTGAATCTTCGTGTAGCCTTATAAGTTATGGTTGATTAGGAATGGGGAAAGAGCTTGTTTCAGCCTGAGCTGCTGCTTTGGTGAAAGACAAGTTTCAAATTTTAAAAGTCTGTATTTGTGGGAATTTCGGGGGAGGGACAGCTTCGCTGAGGCGAGGTATTCTGTCTGTCAAGACAAGTAGAATGTGAAAAGAAAAGGGGGGATTTTTTTCTAACGCTGGTGGTAGGAAGAGATTTGATGTGTATATGTTTATGTTTTTTAACGTTTTCCGGTGTACCGGCAGGCAACGTGGGTGGCATGTTTACTATTGATCCTGACTCGGGTATGGTTCGTTTGGGACAAGAATTGGACTTGACCCAAGCCAGCGAGTACATGCTGGTCATCAATGCGGCCGACGGAGGCAATCCATCATTGGCTTCCAACTGTCGGGTCCATATAGCTGTTGTCATGGCCGAAAATGATCCCCCGAGGTAAAAAGAAATTATGCTCTTTATTTTCCTCGTTTACAGTACGTCTTTATGTGCTCGACAATCTTGGCCGGGCGGCAACAACGAAAGTAACTTTCCTGGCTCTTCAAGCAATTGTTTGGCTGTCACAGGGAAACTTGTCGAGAAACGTAATGGCTAAGATTGCCGTATATCAAAGTTAAAAGGGAGAAAACATTGTAATCCTTCTACCGAAACGGGAGCAGCAGAATTTCTGCCTTTTAAGTGCACCGAATTTCGTAATCCGAGAAGTTTGCGACCAAAATAACTGAAACGGAACAAGAACGAATTAAAGGCCAACTCTATAAAACAGCGTTTTCGGAAAATCGCAAGGCTCCGTCAAAATCTTGACAGGCCCTCGCTGTGAAAGTTTGAAGTATGAACTTCTTAAAAAGGTTTAAATAAGATTAACAAGCTGGTGCACCTTAGTGCGAGTAGAAAACAAACCAGGAAAGTTTTGTTAATGAAATGTTTGTGTCAACCTGTAACTGATTTAATCCGAGGGAATTATTTCTTATCAAAGGGCATTGGAAGGAAGTGTTAAGGTGAGGTTAAAAATAGCCCAAGGGAAAAAGCCTAGGAAGAGAGCAGCGACTGGGTTTTGTCAATGATTGTCGCTGAATTATTAATGCCTCTGTGTTTTGGGTTTCAGATTTAGCAGCAAAGAGTATGGAGCAGATGTCTTTGAAGACGTGGCCCCGGGGACGTTTGTCATCCATGTAGAAGGGCGCTCCGCCTCCTCCCTCACTTACGAGATTGTCGCGGGCAATGATTTAGATGCGTTCTTGATCAACCCCAGCACCGGCGTGATTGTCACGCGAGCCTCGTTAGATTACGAGCGCACTCGCGCCTACAATTTGACCATCCGCACCACCAACATGGTATATATTTCTTGTTTGTACAGTTGAAATCATAGTCCGAAAGCACAGACAGCGGACATCGCGCTCAAAGTCACCTACGTATCCAATTATTGCCGAACGCTGCTAGTTCGCTGCAAGTGCCGGGGAGTTTCCAGCGTTACCTGGGCATGCCCGGGCAAACTGTGCCTCTTATACACTGTAAAAAAAAAAAAAAAATTGCAGCAAAAAATTATAAGGACTTTACTGTAAAAGTACTTTTAAAATGTTTTTTACAACAAATTCGTGGTTAAAAATCAGGTTTTTTAAGTATTTTTACAGTGAAGTCCTTGTATTTTTTTGCTGCACAACGAATCATTGTAAATTCACAAAATAATTTTTTACAGTGTACCTGTCTTATTTTTACTGAAGTCGTCATGATAAAATCAGAAAGAAATTTGGATGATAATATTTTGAAAATGTATACCTTCTAACTGTAAAGTTTTTTTCGCTTTTCTAGTATTATCTCCAAAGTTTTGTCATGCATCAGTTGTTTCCGTTGTTTCTTTGCTAACATTTCAACATTTAGTAAACATTCTGTCATTCACATGTTTACTACGTTTAGTGCTTTTGTAGAGCGTGTTCTAGTGTTTGCCATGGTATCTCTGAACTGCACTTGTTTTTGTTTTGTTTTTTTCGCTAAAGGCTGGAGCTGGAGCGCACTGCTCGGTACTTATCCACGTACTGGACGTCAACGACAACGCTCCTGTCTTCACTCGACCGCTTTACGAAGGCAGCATCCCGGAATCTTCCGCTCTCGGTTCTCTAGTTTTTGCTCTCCGGTCCAACGATCCTTTAGTTATACAAGCTTTGGACGCCGATTCGGGTACCAATGCGCTCCTGAGCTATTCTATCGTTGAACCTTCAGCTCAAGCCCTCTTTACCATTGACATCAGTACAGGTACGCACGCTGTCACTTAATGACACTAAATACGCTTCTCCGTACGCCTTTCCCGCCTTCTTTGCGTAAGGACGAAAAAATTACGCCTTAAGTGTACCCATTGGGTTTTATTGGTTGGTTTTGTGCGTGGATAGTAACTTTTAGTTGATGTTTGTAGGAGCCATAAGGAGCATGGCAGTGTTGGACCATGAAACGAAGCCAGTGGTCGAGTTTCGCGTGCAAGTATGGGATAACGGTCAGCCCCGTTTAACTGCCCCCAACTTGGCCTTGGTCCGCATCCACATCACCGACGTGAATGACTCGCCGCCCGTCTTCTCCTCGCCCGTTTACAACGCTACGCTTTTGCTGCCGACCTACGCTGGAGTGGCTGTCTTGACTTTATCAGCGACAGATCCGGACGACGAAGTGGCGAGTCGACTGACTTTCGCCTTAAACCCGGGGAAAGGCGGCGAGGGCCAATTTGCTGTGGATACAGACACCGGTTTGGTGACGGTGAGCCGAGCAGACGGGCTAGCGCCGTATTACCAGTTGGAAGCGAGTGTTTCCGATGGGATCCACACCGCCGTGGCGTACATTAACGTCTACGTCGAGCCAGTGGAAGCCTCCGGCTTGGCCTTTGCCAAAGATTCCTACGTCGGAGCGGTGGCGGAGAATTCGACCCGGGAAAGTACCATCGCCGTGTTGGACGTCCTCGGAACCGTCCTCAATGAACACGTCACTTTCCTAGTCCTCAATCCGGAAGGACTTTTCAAAGTCGGGCTCACTTCCGGTGTGGTACAAACCACCGGAGCCGTTTTTGACCGCGAAGTCCGAGACAAGTACACCATCATTGTGGAAGTAGGTCATCAACCAATGTCTTTACCTTTTTTTGTGTGTTTTTTAACGACGGAGCTAATGGAGACTTTTATTTTGGAAAGTACTTGCACTTAACAAGGTAAAGTACGAAATAGGTTAGACAAGCGCATTTTACAGGACAGTTATAAACGACTTTCGGCAGCAAAAACTTGGTCGTAATCGTTCCGCAGGGAAAAGTAGTCAACTCGAGACATAAACTTATTCAAGCTGCGGAGAGAGAAAAATGTTTTGACCAGCTCAAAGTTAGCTCTATGTCAAGTGTTGCCAAATTGTAACGACTTCAGAGACTTTGTTACAGTTTTGCTTCGTTTTCTCGCACAGTATGTTTTTCTTCCTTTCTCGATTTTACAAACGAGCTAAAACTTTATCCTTTTCCTAGAAATTTTCTAAATTTCGGCTGTTTACATTTTTGTAACTCAGCTCCTTTCTTATTAAATGCCTCCGTGTGTGTGTTTGACTAAGGAGCCAAGTTTGTTGTTGAGTTGTTAAGCATAGAGAACAAATGCAGCGTATGAGGGAAGGTTGAATGTTACGGAACTAATGGAAAGCAATTATGATCCATCGTGCAGGCCCGGAGCGAACGCGGCGACGAAGAGAAACCTCGCATTGCACACACGCGTCTGGACGTAACGGTGACTGACGTCAACGACAACCGACCTATGTTTATCAACTTGCCTTATTATGCTGTCGTCTCCCTGGAAGCTAAACGTGGAGACGTTATCACCAAGGTAATAATTTGTTTGTCTTTTTATTGATTTCTTTCTTTCTGTGGGAAAAGAAAATTTAAGTGACAAGGCTGAGAAAGACAAGATTATGGCTTGTTATTTGGTATTCTTAGCTTTTATTTCTCCAAGAGCAAGAAAAAGTGAAGCTGGGACTGAAACAGGGAAAAAAAGATGGGGGATGCAAAGAAACAGACACACATAAGGGAAGCTGGGCAAACTCATAATGTTGTATTAGGTGCACGCGGTGGACCGTGATGTTGGCGAGAACGGCGATGTGCGCTATGAGTTATTGAAAGGCCCAGGAGAGTTGTTCCGAGTGGGACGCAAAACGGGGGAAATCGCCCTCAAGCAGACGCTCGAAGGACACAACACCGAGTACGAGCTGCACATAGCGGCTTACGACGGAGGTAAGCGAAAAAACTGGATACCATCCGTCCGAGTTGGTGCATCCAACGAGAGATAAAGACGGAGTCCGTCTTCCCCTTAACAGAACTGAATGTATTTTTTCTTTTACTCTTCACCTTTTTGTACTGTTTACCTATTTAAGAAGCAAAGAAAAGAGAAGGCAATGTTGCCCGGAACGGAGTATTTATTGCTAGAGTAATCCTCTTCATTCTGGTACCAGTGATTCCGTAAAAAATAAAAATAAATATTTGGAGAAAGAAGCTTGCAGAAAGTAGGCAAGCTCCTAAACTTTTTTTTTTTTGCTTTTTTAAAAAATAGGTTCCAGATATTAACATAAATTTTTCTCTTTGAATCGATTGTAAAGCTTATTTTTACCAGAAAGAAAAGAGTTAAAAATACTGTGAGTTCTATTTATTTCGGGAGTTATGTTTATCACGTTTTTTTTCTATTCCGTCTCGGGAATAGGAGTTCCGCCTTTGTCGGCGGAAGCTGCGGTGCGGATTAAAGTGATTGACCGTTCCATGCCTGTCTTTGAGAAAGCGTTTTACGCGGCGACCGTGTCTGAAAAAGCGCCAACTTACTCGCCGGTCTTGACCGTACAAGCATCTAGCCCTATGGATCGGAAACTTATTTATAGTATCGTTACGGGAAACGATATGGAAGAGTTTGCCTTGGACTTCAATACAGGTAACATTGCACAATTCTACGAAGCGAGAAACAATTTTTGAAAGGCAGAAACTAAAACTTTAAGCGGGATATTTTTCGTGCATTTTCGAAAAAGTTTGTAACAAAATTTTCCTGGACAACATCAAAAGAAAGAAAAACAATGGGTGTTAACCAATTTTTTATTTCTATTTTTTATCATCTCTGCTCCATGATTTTTGGGTCGGGCAGCTCCAGACAGTAATCCTGGGCCTTGTGAGTACCGCTTGTCTCTCGATTTAACAGTGTTTTGTCCCCTTTTTTCCTTCTGTTTTGGGCTTGGGCTTTGGTGTGCAACCTCGCTTGGAAATTGCATTCGAGTGTAGGAAAAGAATGTGTGTTTCATTTTTTTTTTCGGAAGCATGCGGGCATGTTTAACTGCTTTTGGTTTCCAATTTTGCTCGGGAAATTTTCTGAAAGCTTTTCTTTCTGTGTTAGTAGACGTGAAGCTGTTAAAAGTAAGAAAATTTGACTAATTCTTGTTGTTGATCTTTTGGGGGATAAAGGTCTCATCTCTGTGGTGGATTCGCTGGATTTCGAAAGCAAATCCCAGTACGAGTTGAACTTACGGGCGACAGATTCTGTATCGGGTGTGTATGCCCAAGTTCCCGTTATGATTGACGTAGAAGACGCTAATGACTGCGTGCCAGTCTTTGCCCAACATGAGTATTTCGTCAATGTCTCGGAAGTTACGCCTCCGGGCACATTGTTGATGACCGTTCAAGCGTCAGACGGGGATTCCGGAACCAATAGCCAAATCCAGTACAGTTTGTCACCTTCGTCAGCTTCCTCCGGCCAAGAATATTTTCACATCGTGCCCCAAGACGGCTCGTTGGTGCTCAATCGGAACTTGGACCATGAAGCCAGTACTAGACATCACTTATTGGTCGTTGCGACGGATGGAGGAAATCCGGCTTTGTCCAGTACTGCCCATATTTGGGTCACCGGTACGTAGTACCTTTGATTTTTCAGACTAAAGAAAAAGTTTTAAATTAAACCCTTTTCTTATTCCTATTAATGCCTTTAGTACGTGTAAGTGCAGCCGAAAAAAATGAAAAAATAACTAAAAGAAATATACAGTAAAATACTGTGAAAAAAATGAAGAAAAAAAGAATAATTTGAAAGCGTTATGTCTTATGAACTAAAAAAGTTGGAGTTGTAAGCAATACCGGATGCATATGAAGCTGACGTATTTTTTCTTACTTTCTTGCTGGGACATAGTGACGGATGTGAATGATAATCCTCCGAGATTTGACTACCCTACTTATGTGTGCGTGCTCTCGGAAGATGCCAAAAGGGGCCAATTTGTCACCATGGTTACGGCCCATGATCCGGATTTAGTGGATGAGACCAACCTGGTGTATTCCATCGCAGGTGGCAACGAGCAACAAATGTTTTACATTCATCCCAAGACAGGTACGGAAGAAAAATGATACGCGCTCGCTTTTTACTTCGTTAGATATTTATCTTTGAACTTTGAACATCCGAGCTGGAAAGCCAATTTTCCAGCCGTGAAGTTAAAATTCACTAGTTTATAAAGAAAGATAATTACATAAAGAAGAAGAGCTTCAAGAGGGGGAATGTGAAGCTTGCTCATGCGTTTCTCTCGGACTTGACTGAGTTTTACGAAATTCTCGAATATTCTTTAAAAAAAAGTCTAATAAAAAGTTAAATTGTAAAAGTATGTGTCTAGAAGGAGTTATACAGTCGAAGCATAAATTAAATATTTTTCAAAAAAATCCAATGTTGACTTCAATAGAAGATTGTTTTTCGAAATGACAATAAATTCCCTGTTTTTAGATTGCAAAATGTAACTATAAATTAATTTTTTAAAAACCTAATTACCTTTCACTTGTAAACATTTTCTTCAAGCTCTTTTTGGCTCGTTTAATCTTTTTCTCTCTCTTTCCTATATAAAAACATGAGTGGAAGTGAAGTGAATGTATACCGATGTCAAACACGTGTGATTTGTAGGCGTCGTAACGTTAGCGACGTTGCATCGGTTTGGTGACCAGGCATCGTATGTTATGAACATTAGCGTCTCCGATGGCGTGTTCACGAATTATGCGCGGCTCCAAGTGGATTTATTGTCCACCAACCGGCTCAGCCCGCAGTTTGCCAAACCAGTCGTTGAAGCGGAAGTGATGGAAAATCGGCCGTCAGGTACGATTGTCACGCGAGTCACTGCCCAGGATGCGGACCGCGGTGAATTTGGACAAGTCACGTATTCCATCAGCTCCGATTGGTTATCAGAATTCTTCAGAATTGATGAAACCACCGGTAAGAAGATTATATTTTCTGACACTGATTTGATTTGGGCGGTGGGCGAGAATAAAGTTCTGCATTGTAATTACTTTCAATATTCACATTTCCGGAGTGGAGTGGGATTCATTTTGTTTTTATTTTTCGTAGGCGAAATTCTCACCAGGAAGAGCTTAGACTGTGAGTCGCGGAATCTTTACGAGGTTCCCGTAATTGCGGCAGACGTGGGTGGTAAAACGGGCCATGTGTTGGTCCGTATTCGTATCTTGGACGAAAATGACAACGCGCCGCAATTTGGGCTGGCGGAATACAAAGCCAATATCCCTAGCAACTATAGTTTGGGCGCGGCCGTGGTGAAAACCACCGCTCGGGATCCTGATTCCGGCCCGGGAGGACGCTTGCTCTACTCCATATACGAAAGTAATGGCACTCGGGCCAGTGATGTCTTTGACATCAATCCGGACACTGGGGAAATCTTCCTGGCACACAATGCCTCCTCTTTGGGTAATAAACTTGTTCCCAAACCCTTTCACCCCTCCCACCCAGCCCAGCTCTACCCTGTTTCGTATGCTCTTAATTGGTTGCCTGTTCTGTAAGATTTCTCAGACTGGGGGGGTCAAGTTGTACACAGAATTGCTTCCCTCTCATTACGTTCCGCGATTTCGTTCCCTCGCTTCAGGTCAAACTTGGTACACTCGTATTTCAAGCCGAAGAACCCAGTTGTTTGGTCCCTCCTTTTACGTTTTCGAAGTAGATTCTCCGAGACCAAGTGTATTTTTTTTATTGTCTATTGGTCAGTTTGTCTGCAGTAAGCGTGGGACAGTTTGGTGGTAACAATGTTAAAGCGTGTAGGAAACATTCCTTTTCGAGGCAATAGTGAAAATGTACCACGAATTCCTTCGGCGTAGTAGTAAGGAAAAATGCCGTAAAACGAACGTTACTGATCAACAGTGAACTGTTCGTTCTCGGCAACAATGAACATTCGGCCTTTCAAGGTGCGTTTACGGGAAGTACAGTTTATATAGTCGCACCCGTGTGTAAGAGACCCTGATGCAGGAGAAAATACCTTGTAAAAGAAGGTATTCGATGAAATCCCTTGTTAGGGCCTCATATGGTCGAAGTATCGCTAACAATTGGAACCTTACATTTTTATAACAGGGAAGCCTTTCTTGTAAGCTTTAATCCGTCGATAGGGAGAAAGCTCATAAGACTTTGGGAGTGTGGAATTTTTTTTTAGTGAATTGGTAGTTGAGTTGGAACGTTTCCATTACTAACTGGAAATTCTTTTCAAAATTCCGATGAATAAGAAAAAATTATTGTGTTATTGCGTTGTGTAACCTTTTTATTTCGGGAGTTGAACAGTCCTGCCGTTGTTTTGCAATTTCCATCTTCAGAATTCCGAAACCTTTGAAGAAATTAAGATTGTTGCGGAAGATATATTAGCCTTAATCATTATTCCCATTAATGAAGAGATTAGCAAAACAGTGATTCACTTGCCCGGTATACGTTAGTTTATCTATAATTTTTTTTCTTATCGTTGTTTAACTGCAGAGAACGAAGTGTTCCAATTCTTCGTGCGAGCCGAAGATCGGGGAGTACCGACATTGCGGACAGAAGTCCCGGTCGACATTTTGATCATGGGTCCGTTGGATAAAGCTCCGGTCTTTGAGCGACCGAGTTCCAAGTACTTTTTGGCCGAAAATGCCCCCCTGGGTACGATTGTGACGCGGGTCCGTGCTCAATGCCCGGACGCCACTTTAACGTACAGCGTCGTTGGGGGTTCGGGTGCAGCCGCAGGATCAGGATCAGCCCAAGAAGGGGAGACGCCCATCAACCAACCAGCAAGCCCATTTGGGGTGGATGAGCAAGGCAATCTTTTCGTGAACGGAGTCGTCGACCGAGAAATGCAGGACACGTACACCGTCACCATACGGGCAGCCACGGACGCTTTGCCGGCTTTGGTGGCCACCACTCAAGTGGTGATCCAAATCCTCGACGAGAATGACAACGCGCCCGAGTTTGAAAGTGCGGTATATCAGGCTGTCGTAGCGGAAAATGCTGACAAGAAATCGAGTGTTGTTCGTGGTACGTTATCAGACTTTTTCCTTAAGAGCTCCAGAGGAATTACTAAATGAAAAAAAAAGATACATTTCTTTTTTAACTATTTTTTTTATTTTTCTGAATTATAGTTTTCCCTGATTTATTTTCATTTGTTTACTGTATGAGTTTCTGCAATTTATCCAAAACTAATTTTGTTTTACTTTGCGTTTTGCAGTGGCGGCACAAGACAAAGATCATGGTAGTCACGGTGAAGTGCGGTATGCCTTAGCTCCTGAGGCGGGGGCTTTGGCGGATGTTTTCCGTTTAGATCCCTTTACGGGCTGGTTGACAACGTTAGTAACGTTGGATCGGGAAGAACAAGATCGTTACAGTATCCCGGTGATGGCATGGGATAATGGAAGTCCTGTCAAGCTCTCGAGTTCGGCGACGGTGGTGATCCAAGTCAGGGATTACAATGATAATCCGCCCCAATTTTCTCAGAGCCATTACATTGCAGCAGGTGCGGAAAACGATTTTACTAAAATATTGTGTATTTTTTTCCCAAGTACAGACAGAAGAAATATGAGGACACTTTGATGAGGTTGGGGGAGGGAAGACATGTTAACCATTTTATTCTATTTTTTTTTTTCGTTTTGTAATGTTGTTATTCTTCTTTCGTCGTGTCAAAAATAACAGTGCAAGAGGAAACGTTGCCCGGTACTGTTGTGGTGCAGTTAAGTACGACAGATCGTGATAGTTTGGCAACGTCAGCCCTGGAGTATTATATTACGGAAGGAGACGGCCGGGGCCAATTTGGCATTCGCTCGACGGGCGAAATTTATGTAGCCAAGCCGTTAGACCGTGAAACGGTAGCCACCTACAACATACAAGTTATGGCCACCGATGGAGCCTTCCAAGCCACCACGTCCGTCACCATTGACGTCTTGGATAATAACGGTAAACAATGGTTTGTGTAGTTGAACGACTTACAAACGCCAAATGAATTTCCTCGTTTTTATCCACGTCTTTTACCTTCTATGTGTATGAAGCTAGGGAAACCTTTGGAAACAAATGCACGACCGTGAGATTGCATCTGCCAACATGAGAAAGAAAGCTTATAAGCTCATTTATTTACACAAGGTCAAGAGTGTCGCGCGAAACATGTTCCATTTGCGGGGGAAAAAAATAATTTATCTATTGCTGGTTGGCCGACTTTTACGGTTTGGGTTGGATTTGAGCCAGGAATGTTGGAAATCTCAACTCAGAATGTTCCAATTTTTTAAGCGTTACTTAAAACAAGCTAAAGCACGAAACCGAGTGTGGAAAGCCACGTGAAATACTTTCGAGTGTCTTCTCTGTGGTTTTCCCGAACCCGCAACCAAGCATGGATTTAGAAGGTTCGAAATTAGCTTTATGAGCGTACAGTACTTTGAAAAACAAAACGACCCAAGTAAACTGTCGTATTTGAATACTGAGTATCGGTGAAATTTTCTGTGGATGAAATGGTTGCTATAGATCCTGAACATTCATCGAGAGGATGAAGTGGCTTATAGCTTGAATATATTTTTTTAAAAAAAGTTGGTATATGGCTTAAAAAGGGGGGGGGGAAGAAAAAAGGGTGTTCGATTACGAGTAATGTACAATGAAACAACTTGACTAGATCTGTTAAATTTTGAGCCCTATTTATGTACGTGTTCTATTTAGTTTTTAGTTTCGTATTAGTAATTTATGTAATTCTTTATTTGTTCAATCATGTAGATAATCCTCCATACTGTATGCAATACCGCTACGAGAAAGCCATTTCTGAAGCAGCGGAGCCAGGGACGTTTGTCCTGAGCATTCTCGCTACAGACGCAGACGAAGGCCCCAACGCCATGTTACGGTACTACTTAACCGGTACCGGGGCTGAAAAGTTCTCACTCGAGAACAGCACTGGTAAACTCTTCACGGCGCAACCTTTGGACCGCGAGGACGTTTCTTCCTATACCCTCACCGCCCACGTGCGCGACCGGGACCCGACCCAAGAGGGCGAGTGCACTTCCCAAGTTATTCTCACCGTCACCGATGTCAACGACAACCCTCCCATCTTCTTTCAAAGCTACTACCAAGTGTCGGTACCAGAAGACGCAGAACTCCGTACTTTGGTGACCAAAATCCACGCCGCGGACGTCGACTTAGGCTTGAATCGCAAAGTGAGGTACTCTTTAATCCCGAGTACACCAGAGTCTCACTTTGCGATTCATCCCGAATCCGGCATCGTGACCGTTGCGCACGCCTTGGATCGTGAAACTCTTTCGTCGTACAATCTCAGTGTAGTGGCACAGGACTTGGGCCAGCCCTCTTTGTCGGCCAGTGTTTCACTATTCGTAACTGTAACGGATGTCAACGATAACCCGCCCGAGTTTTCGCACAAATACTACTTCGCCGCCATTTCCGAAGCCGCGGCTTTAGGCTCTGACGTCACGCGCGTCTACGCCACGTCGCTGGACGTTGGACTGAACGCGGAAATCACTTACTCCATCTTAGGTGGCAATGAGCACCGGAAGTTCGCCATCCATCCAGTCACTGGCGCTATAACTGTGGCAGAAGCTTTGGATTTCGAGCGCCAATCCGACTTTTATCTCACCATTCAAGCGATCGATAAAGGTGTCCCGCCCTTGTCCAATCACGCCACCGTTAACATTTCGGTGCTAGACGCCAACGACAACGCTCCCATCTTTTCCCAACCTTCGTACAGCACCGTCGTCCTCGAAAATGCCCTGCTTAATGAACCGGTCTTGAAAGTCACTGCCGCTGATCTAGATTCCGCCGAGAATGCGCAAATCATGTATGCCATTGTCAACGGCGACCGCCACGCCCAGTTCCAGATTGACGCCCATACGGGCTTGATCACCGTTGGCAGTCAGCTAGACCGCGAAATGATCGCGCACTACACTCTAGAAATTGAAGCGAAAGACCTGGGCAATCCGCCCCTGTCTTCCAATGTGATCGTCAACGTCGAAGTACTGGACGTTAATGACAACCCGCCCACTTTTTCGGAACAAAACTACTCTACCGTCGCCCAAGAAGATAAACCGCTCGGTTTCGCGATTCTCAAGTTCCAAGTGTCAGATATAGATGGCGCCGGTAATGCAGGACCGTACACTTTTGACCTCCGAAGCGGAAATGATGGCAACGCCTTCCGCATAGACCAAGACGGTACGCTCCGCACGGCTACCAAGTTCAACCACAAAATTCGGGACAAGTACCTCCTCCTAATACGCGTTTTCGATAACGGATCGCCGCCTCTGTATTCCGATACCTACGTGACTGTCCAAATCATTGAGGAATCCCGCTTCCCGCCTGTCATTACTCCGTTAGAAATAACCATCAACTCTTTTCTAGATGAGTTCCCTGGCGGACTGATCGGCAAAGTACGAGTCACAGATCAAGACCCTTACGATACTCTCACGTACTCGTTAACCACGCCCTCTTGGGTCAAAAGTGGCCCCTCGGCGGGTCTGGGTGCGCCCTTCTCGGCCGTCACGGCGGCTTCGCAGTTTGAGATTGATTCCGATGACGGAACGTTGATCGCTAAGCCGGGCTTGGACGTGGGCTCGTATAACGTTAACGTCTCCGTTAGCGACGGCAAGTTTACCACATCCGCCACGGTGAAAGTCATCGTGTCGCTGGTGAACCAAGAAGCGATCCAAAACGGGGTTATTGTCACATTGAAGGAGCTCACCGCGGAAGATTTTGTTCTAAGCTACAAGAAAAGCTTCCTTCGCGCCATCCGCAACATTCTCAACGTCCGCACGAAAGATGTCGTTGTCATCAGTATCCAGCCATCCAACCATTACCAACGCCCGGCGCGCCAAATCGCCAATAAATCCTGGAAGACCAGCAATAAAGACACCTTTAACGAGGAAGATGCCATGGTAGCAGCGGCGAGTACGAGCACTAGACCGAATCTCGATGTACTTTTCGCGGTCCAAAAGTCTTTGGCGGGCTACCACCCCCCGCAAGTCGTTAGAAAACACATCCAAGACAATTTACGCGAACTGGAGACGACGCTGGGCAACCGAGTGGTCGGGATCGTGGCGAGTACGTGTACCCCGAATTACTGTTCCGCCCAGGGAAAATGCTACGATAAAGTCATACTGGACGATACGGTCATGATTACCGTCACGACAGACATCACCAGCTTCGTGGCCCCCCGGCACGCCTACCAGCCCACTTGTCAATGCAAAGACGGGTTCGCGGGCCAGTATTGCGAGCAAATCAACACACCGTGCGGGAAACAGCCCTCACCGTGCCCAGCCCCGCAAGTGTGCCAACTAGAACCTAGCACCAAAAACGGCTACGTGTGTACTTGTCCGCCGGGCGTTTTCCCTTGCCCGAGTCCGAGCATCGACGTCGGCAACCCGCACCCGGTCATTCTGGCCTGCCCGGAGGGCATGGCTACCGGCTTAGGTACGAGTTGCTACGAGTCCAAACATCCCTGGTCCTTCACCGGCAAATCGTACGCCCAGTACTCGCTGGCGGCGCCCATTGACAAACGGCTGGTCGTTTCCTTGAAGGTCAGGACGATCCAGCCCACGGGGAATTTGATGTTTGCCGCCGGCAGGGTCGACTACAGCGTCCTCGAGATCGTGAACGGCCAAGTCCAGTACCGGTTCGACTGCGGCTCGGGCGAGGGCCTGGTCAGGGTAACGGGCGTGCTGGTCTCCGACGGTCGGTGGCACGACATCCGCGTGGAGCGGTTGGGCAACTCGGCCGAAGTGATTATTGATGGGCGCGAGAGGGCGCAAGGCGCGGCCCCAGGCGTGAACGACGTGCTGAACCTGGAATCGAGTGATGTGTATTTTGGCGCGGAAGTGCGGCAACTACCAGGGGCCCCCGGTTACGACGACGTCCGTATGGGGTTTATGGGCTGTTTGGACGACATCCGTTTGGATCATGTGGCGCTGCCGCACCATTTCAGTGCTAATACCGGCCCGTTTGCCAACCACTTGGTGCCCAGCTCCTCGGTACCGGCCGTATTGAGGCGGTTGACCAATGTCGAATTCCACTGTCGCGTACCTTTGGACCGGCCAGGTTTGTGTGGCTCGCAGCCCTGTCATAACGGCGGTACATGCCACGAAATGCCCGGCGGAGTGGCGTACCAGTGCCAATGCTCGCCGCGGTTTATTGGTCAGCGCTGCGAGGTGGACACGGATCCTTGCGCGTCTTCGCCGTGTTTGTACAACGGCAAGTGTTTCAACCTGCAAAACGATTTCCGCTGCGAATGTCCGCCGCGTTTGAGCGGCAAGCGCTGCGAGTACGGCCGGTTTTGCAACCCCAATCCGTGTAAAAATGGCGGCATTTGCGAGGAGGGGACGAGCGGTCCGATTTGCAAATGTCGCGGCTTTACGGGCGAACTGTGTAACGTGGACGTGAACGAATGCGAGCCTAACCCGTGCCATAATGGCGGCACGTGCATCAACATGGTCGGCAGCTTCCAGTGCCTGTGCGGCGGCAACGCCACCGGTGCGTATTGCACCGATCCCTTAGTCACGGCCAATATTACTTCCAGCCAGAGTGGCATCACGCTGTTGGAAATTGTTTGCGTGGCGGTGGCGCTGTTGTTGGTCATTCTCGTGGTGCTGGGCTGGTGCCTTTATCGCCGACATAGGCACAAACGTAAGCGACACCGCCGTGCTAATAATCTGGCGCCTGACGGTACCAACGGCAAAGAAATGGTGCCTTTAAACTCCACCCGAGGAGCGGACTTGGGCGGATATAGTAGAACTTCGAAGATGAGCAACTTAGAAGCCAGCCAGGTACGTTTTGCTTCAGATTTCCCTCATCCTCTTTGGAGTGAACAATAGTTTATGCTTTCGATGTAGCGATACCTAGCATGTGAATATGACCAGGCATGAGAATTACGTGTTTTTCTTGGTTCGCCCAAGAAGTCAGTACACACTTTTTTCAGTTGGAAAAGGGTCTGTATTTATATGCGATAAGCGTGGCTTGGGTTCGCGTTTCACCAACCCCGAATGCGCTGATTTTTCGAACGTTTTTCGGTTCGCGTGGAGAGATCGCTGCACAGAAGGAAGTGGGATAAGTTGAGACGACGTAGATTTTATGACATTTTCGATTCAGTGCTCTGAAGAGGAGAGAATCACGGGTGGTTTCTCGTCCGTTTCGTGTACAACAGTAAGGTGCATTAGCTTTGGGCTCGAGCAAGCTGAGCCGCGCGGTTTTTCGAACGTTTCTAGAAGTGCAAGAAGTGGCTTTCAAACATGGTTGTGAAAATGAAGTTGGCTTTTAAAGACCAAGTCGAATATTAGTCGAATAGTATTGTTAATGTTTCGTGACATCCACTTTAGGCACTGTCCTGTAATTTCTAGATAAAAGCCTTTTCTTACACCCTTTTTTGTAAAAAAAAATTAATCGTAAAAGCAGAATGGAATTACTCGTCGAATTACTCGTCGAATTTATTTGGTAAAGGAGCAAGAAGCGCAGCACGACATTGAGAAAAAGCAAGAGTCCCATACAGCAACACTTCTTAAACATATGATACTACAAATTCAGTATCTAAGAAAATAAAAAATCGTGCAGTCGGCACCTTTGCTCCGCTTACATTTTTATAATCTGGTACAATATACACATGCATTATAATTATTTTTGTATATAAAATTTGAATGGAAGTAGTAAAGCTTTTCGCTACTTGGCGATTTCCAAGTGACCGCAGCAAAGGAATGTTTTTAATTTAATCGTTGTTTTTCTTTTCGTTTCTTTTGTTTTTCGCGTTCATTCGCGTTGGTTTCCTAAAGATCACACCTACACCCGTCCTTCCGCCCCGCCCTGCTTCGTATACGCCCAGTGGCGAACCGACATATATCCCTTTGAACAACTTGGACACAATCCGAAGCTACGGTTCGGCAGCGGATGATTTGGAAACGTCGCCCATGCTTGGCCATCACAATTCGCCGGAATTCCAGCCCAATTTGCATAGGTGTAATCCCCATGCCGTCTCCTCACTTCCGTACCATCACCACCACCGAGAAGCGCTCTCCGAAACTGACAGTTTGCATAAACCTGCCTGGGCTGATATGGGCAATAACCTAAAAGGAGCTTACTACGATACTTCGAAATTAGGTACATAAACCGGACGCGTGGCCTCTTTGAATAAGTTTTAAGACCTCCGCTTAGAAACGTATTGTTTCAGTAAAACGTGGAATATTTTTTATTCTGTTTTGTAGACTTCAAAGGAGCCGAGCCTCCAGCTTGTAATCTTAAAGTCATGTTAAATGACTTGAAGAAAAACAAAGATACCATAGGACCTAGTGGAAAAAATAACTCTTCGTTAGAAGAATGTGGACGTAAGTTAGACCTCCGTTAATATTCTTCAAGCTTTTGTACTGAAATGTGTCCTCATACTAACTGCGTTATAAGAGCGAAGCGAAACCCTTGTAGGACAGTGGGTAGTTTTAACATTTAAATTTTCTGCAGTTAACGACTTTTGGGTTTTCCTTTGTTTGATTCCAAAATCTTTCCATCTTTCTTTTCTGGGCCGTGGGTTGGTTGATTTCCAAGGCTCTGAGGTATCGGTAATGGAGGAGGTTGTAGGAATGTCGTTAGCAACCACGCCCACTCCTTTGTCTTCTTTACCGCCTCCTATTCCTCCTTTGCCTAAGGATTACTCCGAATTTCAACGGTTACTAGACCTCATCGTCTTAACTCAATCGCAGGGGGGTAAGAAGGCTTAGCTTTACCCCACTTAAACCACGCACCCCCGGTCCACCCCCTACCTAACCCCTTCTTGGGATGAACTTTTACTTTTTCCTCGGCATGAAACATACTCGCTAACGCTTTCCTTTGCATGCGTGCTGAACGACAATGTTTAAAGAATTTTTCATGTCTTTTGTAATTTTCTTACGATATGCATATGGAGAAAAATACTAATTATTATGTTTCACTGATTTTTGGCCTTTTCTTTACACTTTGGCATGCAGCACGCATCTCAGGAAGCTCCACAGGTAGAGATGAGTATCCCTTCTTCATCTAATTAGTATTTGTTCAGTAGATCCTTTTCATTAGTAAAGAATTCATATCAGCCATCTCATAAGAACGGTACCAGATGAATTCTTCTGCATACTCTCATACGCCGTCAATTGCATGATATGAGTGACGTCCATTCTAGAATGCAATTCCAGCGCACGACACTTAGTGAAACACGTGGGAGAGTTGCTTGTCGAGCGCTGGAGCGGCCGTGTTAGGTTTTTCCCATATTTGACATGTGACAGAATTCACGGACGCCGTTTTTATCACGGATGACGGATATGGACTAAAGATAGATGCTTTTTTTGAAACTCAACCAAGAAAAAAACGAGTCTTCAGTTCATTCATTCCCCAAAGAATAATAATTCTCAGTGGTAAAATCCTAAAGGCCATCTAGCGCCAATCCTCGCTTGGCCCCACTGCTTTTATGGCGTTTGAAAGCACGATACTGTTTCTCGCATGGCTGTATGTCAACTACAAGAATTAATGTGAACTCGTTTCAATTTTGAAGGCTACCATTGGGACTGCTCAGACTGGGCGCATAATAGTCAGAATCCACTGCCCAATATAACCGAGATTCCTGGCGGGGAAATACCGGATTCGTCCAGCTTTCACAGCAATGAAAGCAATGAGTCAAACGCACAACAAGCCAACGATTTACCGGCAGGTAGGAAAAACGTCGATTGCGTACCTTAACCCTCCTTGGGTCTCTGTGAGCTTCACCTAAGAGAAAAAAAAGAAACTGCACTTAGTTTTATATCCAGAACTGAATTAATATTAATGTGCTTTTTATTATTGTTATTTTAGGTCGTAAAGTGAACCCCGAACGTGACTTGGATACGTTAGTAGAAGACAGACGCAGTTCCTTGGCCGGAATGGGAGGGACTGATTCAGAGTACGGCACAGATATCGACGTATGTTCACAAGATGACGGGTTCTCGGGTCGAAACTTCGCTGATATCCTGGCAAGGACGGGTTTGCGAACAGCCGGGGATTTTGGTGCACTGGTAGACCTGGATCACGAGTTGATGGCACCAGGCAGCGAAATGGGCGAGTCCTTACCTCCGCCAGGGAACTACGCTCGTCATTTGAACGACTACTTACCCCATCATAGTATTGCCAGTGAAACGGAAGCAGAAGAACCCATCCGAATGGCAGACGAAGAGGAAGAAGACGATGAGGACGATGCGCCGTCTTTGAGCATTTCCCTTCCCAGCCAGAAAAGTACCAGTCGCGCGGGACCTTTGCTTTCAAGGGGAAATGCCATGGGCGGAGATGAGCAAGTTTCCTTATCTATGGGAAGCTACAAGAGCAATGCAAGTTGCAGTGACGTCTCCAATTTGTGCGAAATCGAGGATTCAGAGTACGAAGAGGATCGCCGCCCTCACAGCAAAAGCAAGCAGGGTGTCATCCAAACCGCCGTTTAAAGCGATCGTGAAATGAGTGGAATCTTGTCCAATGTATCACATCCCTTAATTAACGTTAAGTGTCGAGAACTGGCCTTTCCAGTGCCTGAGCAGCTAAAAGTAAAGTAAATTCAGGAAAAGGAACACTAAACTAAAAGAAGTGCAGAAAATTATTTTTTGGAATGAACGTGTGGTGCAAGGTGCGCGTGAACAAACAAAAAACGGATTTAGATTTTTTAATCAATGCAAAGAAACTAATAAGCTTTCTGCTTCCGGGGTGTATCAATTCGCCTCCAACTCGTTCACCCTCCCAATCAAGTTTTGTACCCCGCTGTTCTTTTTTTAAAAAAGGAAAACGTTTCCCTGGACCTTATCTGGCTTTTTACGGACTAACTATATCAATACTTATTTTCCTATATGACATTTATTTGAAATTTTAAGACTTTTTGTAATGATGGACATAACCGAAGAAGCTCAAATTAGTCTCTTTCTAATTTGAACTAGTGTTGACCTTACTCTGCAATTGTTTTGTAAAGTTTTTTCACTCCGTATTGTATGATACGGGACACATTCATAGTGCAATGGGCCAAATCATTTTTTTCTTTTGTTCCAAAGCGTGCTTGATGAACGTGTTTGGGAGAACAATGGAATGAATGCGGGGAAAACATACATTAAACGAGAAGGGATTGGGTAGTGAAGAAGAGTGATCTCTTGAAAATAGTGCCACCTTGCAATGCCATGTGGGAGAGAGAGTGGTGGAAAAGAATTAGAAAGGAAGTTGATGAAGGAGTGTCCTGTGAATTGTATACAATGCAGATATGTATAAAAACGGGTGTATTTATAGTGTAAAGTGTGCTTATTTTATGAACTAGATCATACATTTGAAAGTTGATCCCGGAGAACCGTTGTTGCCCTTATTATTCAGTTGACCTCACGATGCTTGGCTTCTGCTGAGTGTTTTTTTTTTGTACCGTACGTCTCGCAGTTTTCATCTCAAATTTGAAAGACTCGTTGAATTCACGAACAAGTTGCCAATTTCCGTTGCGTTTTGGCTATGCTTCGTGCAATAAGTAATAGTATCGATTCGGATCGCCCGTTTTGCGGACTAAGAAGCTACCGAGTACACACCAGCATTATGGCAGCACATTAATCAGCAGTTGGACAAATAGCCGGGGCAGTTTGAATGCGAAAGTGGTTGAAACAGTACACGGACTTCTCCATTGACCCAATATATGATCGAACTACATATATATAAAATATATATTTTCTGTGACACTACTGTTGTTTCGTTGGTACCCAGGGGTCCAGGATAGGCCTAGGGGCCCATGAGGGTCTTAAGACGGCCCTGACCGGGGCAAGTGTTACCCATTTACGGCCTTCCTTGATTGCCATCACCCAACTTGTATAAGACAGGACGTATGGTACGCAGGCTCTCAGTTGTTGTCCGTCTTAGTTTGTGGATGTCTCAGTACACCAGTGCATTGAATCTGTGTTGTCTTAGTTGATATTAAGTCACCAACTTAGATTGACGCCTTCTCGCACTGACCGTCGGCATATCCCCCGCCTAACGTAAGTACCACGTTCCATACCGTAGCAACCTCGCGTTACAGCTCGTTCAGTGTCACATATCTAAGCTAATAAATCTTATTCTGCTTTCTGTTTCCAAGGTGAGCTTTTAGAGAGTATTTATAAAAAAAAGGATATAAAGTGAACTAGCCTTTTAGAGAGCTCGGATCATTATCTGCGAGATGAATGTGTAAACACTGATTAGAGTTTTTTATTGTTTCTTTTTATTTCATTAAAAGGGCATTTCCGTGAACATAACATGTCTGTACAAAGTCTGTACATATCTGTACAAATGTCTTCAACCATTTCTACAGCCATAAATTTTAAAACCCTAGCTAAAATTGTTGATTGAACTGGTTAGGGAAGTTGTTAAACTGCGCTTGAGTTTGTTGTTGGAAAGGCAATTGTTGCGGACGAGGAGGAGCAGAGACTGCTGGGGCATCGAAGCTAAAGCTAAAGCCAGGGTTACGAGCAGCCCCTCCATTGTTGGAGTTAAAATTGTTATTGAAGTTCTGCGGAACTTGTTGGGGATTGGCAGGGAAAGAATTCTGAGGCGCAAAATTGTTAAAGCTGTTTTGCTGGGGTTGTTGGGAAAATTGTTGTTGCTGTGGAGGAAATTGTTGAGGCTGCTGTTGGAATTGTTGCTGTTGTTGGAACTGTTGCTGTTGAATGGGTTGAGAGAACTGCTGGGGCACGAAGTTGTTCTGAGACTGTGGTTGGAATTGTTGAGACTGAGGCTGAGGCTGGAACCGTTGACGGGTAGCTACTGAAGCAATCGGTTGAGGAGCTACTGGTTGAGGAGCCGGTACTTCGGGAACTGGTTCGGGCAAATGATCACCGCTAGCGCTGAATCCTGTTTCCGTAACGGTAGAAAAAGTGAAAGTCGAAACTCATTACACTTCGCACCTTGGAATTTTTTTCAATTCCTTATACGTTAACATTCCTCACAATGCTTTAATCGACAAATAACTTCAAAAGAATTAAACTTACCAGTTCCATTACCAGCTGCGTATTCGACTACTTTGAGTTCACCGAGGTCATCCAAGTAGCCGTATTTGCCCTTCACGTTGCCTTTCTTGTCACGTGTTTCAACTTTGAAAGTACCATCCCCGGATTCGTAGCTGTGAAAATTCAAGTTCGATTAGACAAAAATTAACATGGGTGACAGTGAAAAGATGGGTTATACAAATTTTTAGCGTGATGGTAATCGTGAAAACGTATTAGAGTAGTTCATTATGGAAAACTTTGACACTTTACGGATTTGAAAATATGTCCGTGGTTGAAGTTCATAGTGAATAAGACTGTAATTACCCGTAAGTATAAGAACCGTCATCGTTAACTTTGCTAATCTGCTTCAGAATAGGGACAGGGGTGGTACTTCTTTCGGCAGGTTTTTTGGTTTGAGCAGCAGCCACAGCCAAGAAGGCTAAAAGTACGACCTGGAATTCAAATCACTCTATTAATAACGGCTAAGTCACACAATGTGAACAGCACTTACAGTCTTGGTAAACATTTCTCGAGTTGAAATGATGGACTATCCTCTGCGGGATGAAACCAGAAGATGTTGCTTAGATGAACGCTGTATGTTGGATGATGTCGACGACGGAGGATCTACCTCGTTTTATACTCCGCACTGATGCTTGTAATACAATACAGGAATTGAAGTTTTGCTTGCCAATTTTCGACGCCTTTCGGAAGTTGGGCTGTGCCACAAGTATCAAAAACCTGTAAATGACCTTTAGAAAAGTCAACTTCCCAGTCTAGTACTGGTCCTAAGGACAAGGGATACATGTGCAGGTATGGGTAACTGCATCGTTTGTGTCAAGATCAGGGTGTGGTTCACTTCCGAGTTCCTTTCTCGCTCGTCTTTGAATCCTTAGCTCCACAATTGGTTTAAAGAAAGAACAGATTTAACGATAGTGGACCCAAACTTTTTTAAGCGTTTGATTGCGTTCTCTTGTATAATTTCTTTATTTGTACGCTATTCCTTCACACCTGTAACTTGTACTTAGTAAACGCCAAAAATCTAATTAAGCCGCCAGAAGCTAGTTATCCTCGTTAAAAGACTCAAGCAAATTAATCGAAAACGTTTTGAGTACATTTACCGGCTAGCACTTTTACTAAATTGGCTTGGGAATTTCCTGGCTTGCGATTTACATGGTTTGAGTTGTTCTCATTGATTCAAAATGTTCAACGCCTTATGAAGGTAAATCAGCCCTTGTTTATTATTGTAATGCAGTACTGTAGTAGAAAAAAAACGAAAAGGGATACAGTACACAGGTTCACGCCAAGGATTTTCGCAAAATTTGCCCGAATCTATAGGGCGTATTCCAAAGTATGATTCCCGTGCGCTGGTAGAACCGCCATCGGTTGTCCACGGCTTCTCTATGAGAGGACCTTACGAGACAATTAGAAACCGTGCTTTGGAATCCGCCTTATATAAGCACTGCCTGAACACACAGGTGTGCTTTGAGTGCACTTTCTCATTTTTATTATTTATTAACAATTTATTTAATCATTGTCTGACAGGTTATATAGGCTGTAATCAAGGCTGTAGGGGGTTAACCCCCCCCCACCACCACCACCACGAAATTTGTTTTACAATGGCGAACATAGGAGAATGCCCAAATACCCAAAAAGTAGCATATTAACCTCCCCCCAAAAAATTTAATAACACCCTCCGAACCAAAATCCTGAATACGGCTTTGGCTGTTATGTTTTTTTAAAAAATTTACTGTACAGTACAGTAGAAGCCCGCCTTTCTGGGTTCTATGGCGGCAGTAGCGTAACGAATGTCAATGGCACACAGGGTAAAAGAAAAGATCACCTCACAAAGAAAGCAAAAGAAACAAGGGTCAGTTGAGGACATAATATGTAGTAGGATCTTTCTTTGGTTTGGCGTTATAAGGTAGCAAAACTAAAACTAGATCTTAATGTTATTAAAAAAAGCTTTTATTGTTTTCCTTGTTGGAAAACTGATAGTAACGCAGGAAGTAGAAAACACGGTGAGCAAAATTATGACGCGCAAAATAAAATCTATAATTTGGATTATACATAATATTTTTGGGGCTGTAAAAATAGCAGATCATCAAGGGCTTTCAAAAGCGTCTAGTAAAAGAAGTGACATAAAAATGAATAACGCTTATTCGAGAGAAAAAGTTGAATCTGAGTTCGCTACTTTCGTTACAATAACGAGTTATTTTATTTTTATTCCTTTATCACCATAACTACACAGAAATTTCAAGAAACTAGGTTCAAGGAAAAGATAACTTCAGGAAGAGTCTATCTGGAGCTCAGCTACCAGTTATGTGTGGTGATTTTACCATACTAAACTGGAGAACTGGGATGTCAATGTTATCAAATACGAAATAAAAGTTTAAGTGTTTCGTTAAAATCTGCATGCCATTTTTTTCTAATGAATAGTATACGCTGGCGTGAATGAGACGGTTTGTTTAAGAATATATTCTTAGAACAACAACTTTACATTTTTTACGTTTTTCGTTGTCCACGTACTGTCAGCAACCCTTACGAAAAAAATTCACCGGTTAATCTGGCAGTATACCGTTCCTTTACTAGCCTTCATCTTCGTGTTGACGTCTGGATAACCGGCGGTTGCTTGCTGGTTAAATGAGACAAAATAATGCCAGATAGCAAGCAAGAAGGTTACTTCCGGTTTAGTGCCTTATTAGTTGGTTTCTTGTATACAGCACCGCCAGTTAATTGTGACTTTTCTCCATGAATTGTATAAGTGAACTTGGTGCTGTTCACATGTCTCCCAGAAGATTACTCCCTGTTTGTTGCCTATTTAGCTGATCATCTTACTATACATTACTCCCAGTTATCTATGAGCCTTCTCCCGAAATCGTGGAACTGTACTTCTGTGCTAGAAGCGTTTACTGGGAGTTTGTGGGCTCTGTTGTTGCCTTTTATTCGTTTGAATCGGTATATACCCTACAGTTAAGTAAATCTCCTGTAAATACGAGGTAAAGTATCCTCGTTATTTATTATATTTTACTCATCTACCTAAATCTCGATTGCAATTCTACAGCGAATATAACGCAAACCATTGATTATATAAACTGTATTTAAAAGCCGTTTACATTTTCATTAGAAAGAATGTAACAAAAACAAATAACACGACTTCACGTGAGAACTCCGATTGCAGTACGGCCACATAAATAAAAGCCAAACAAAACGATTTCGGCAACGGCAAGAGCAACAGATTTCAAAAGGGTGGAAACGAACTCTAGAAAAAGCTTTTAAAAAACATTTTTGTAGAATAAATATTTAAGATTTATTTTTGAGCTGATGCTTTACCTATAAGTGTACCGACTTTGTCCTGCCTTAGGACGCTGCCTTTCCCCTTTCAGACGTCAGACTTGTCTTTGTCAACCCATAGGGCTAAAGACATGTTTTCTCCGCATAGGTCAGATGACAACTAAATGTTAATTCCCTTGATTTTCAGGATAAACTCTCTTACTGCCTTCTCTTCTTTTTGCCTATGTTGACTGAGGTCACAATACACAAAGAGTGCTAACAGAAAGGTCACCCTGCATCGGAACAACGAAAGGGGATTTTCCTTGAATTGGGCGGCATAACACAACATGTAGTTCTGTACAAGATCCCTATTCTTGCGGCGGAAATACTGTTTTCCCAATAGGATATTAATAGCTTGATTGGATGGAATATATACGGAGGGCACGGTAAACAGTACATGTATTACCAAACGAGAAAAAAAACAATTATTGAATACTCTTTCTAAGCAGTAACACGAAAACTACGTTAGACACATTACTTACATAAAAAAATGGTCAAGAGATTAATCTGACCCTCTCATATGAGACAAAACTGCTAAGTATTTTTGAACATTGGAAGACATATTTTCGTTAAAAGTAACGCATTTCGAAAAAAATCTTCAATCAAAATAGCCACGTATTTCTTTGAAATACTTTTTAAGAGAAAGATGTGCTCAACTGTACACGTCAAGGTCAGTTTGAGATAAGGTGAAATTATTTGGATACTTCGCGTTTGTAATTTTCTAGTAACTACGATAAACGAACTCTTTCGAAGTAGCTATTGATCATGTTAGTTAGATTACAAATTGAAACCAAATCCGTCTCAAAATTTTTTCACACCGATAAAGTTTGTTGAAATTGTCAAGCTCATACAAACAAGTTCACATAAAAATATATATTCATAAGAGAGATATGCCACTCTTCTAAAGTTTAGGATCAGAAGGTAAAGTATACAGCATACTGGAGTGTACAATCTGCTTAGTGCCAAATTGATACATTATATGAAACCTCGAGTAAAACAGACCGAAGCTCCATAGGGGAATAACATCCA
>JAHZNP010000166.1:62140-115332 GCA_020615345.1 Triops cancriformis | reverse complement strand
AAAGCCAGTGCCTCTTCACTTTCACTACTGGAGCTTGAAGATGAGATTTATTCTTCTAGAAGAAGAAAAAGTAAGGCTTCTTGGTCTTCTGGGTTCATGTTTGGCGCCAAAAATAAAAGCACCCAAACCCTAGCACTGACGAAAAAGTCAGTGCACCAAAACCTGGAACTCGGTTTACTTCAGGGTGTGCACTCTCCCACGGAAACACGCCCAGTGCCAGAAAACTCGCGCGGGATCCCAAGGAAACAAGCGGTTCGCGCTCAGTGCCAAAAAAAGCACAACCAGTGCGCCCAAGGAAAAACGCCATTAATTTCCTTTTCGAATCGTTTTAGTAAAGCGTTTGTTCTCAGGTCAAGGTGACATTGGCGTGGTCATGAGGACAAAATGTGTAATAATAGTCCACTTTTATCCAAGTGCCAAGTACGCTGGTCGTGGAACATCTGAGAGCGACAGCTTGGAAAGTAGCAGTCTTGACTTTGCTTCGGTTGGCTAACTCTGAAATGTGACGAGGAACTCGGCCTGTCATGTAATTTGTGAGTGTAGGTTTATAGCTTATTTCTAGAATTTAATTCTCAGATTTGACAGCTTAGTTCCTGGGTGTTTTTGTGTTCTTTGTGTTTGCCTTGTGTGAAGAATGTTTTTTGGCAAATGGTCGAACAAAAGCTCGTGATGTCAATGTGTTGGCTAGTGATGTTACCCTAAATTTGCGGATTTATTTTGCACAAAACGACAAGATCGATTGAGCATTTTTGAGTGAGTTTGGTGACATTTTTTCTCGTGTTTTAGAGAATACGAAGTCGTTCTGCTAGATACTTAAGGAAATGTTCATTCTGAATGGTTTTTGTTTTCGTTCTCTTGTTTGCTTAGGATTGTTAATTCCAACCGCTTAGTCGGAATTAAGAGCAACAGCCATTTTGTGGTAGTGACGTCCAAGTTTATTGGTATCGTTGGATTTGGAATGACAAATGAGCACACCAGTGGCAGTATATCACGTGTCGGGAGTTATCGACTCAATTAAGGTGAGTGGAGTTTCTTTTGTGTACTAACGGTAACTCAGAATCACACAGTGATAAAATTGCTAATTTTATTATCTGTCTTGCAGATTTGGACTACATTATTCGTTAAGATGTGTTCTTCGACGTGCTCTCGTGCATGTTCTTCATGCAAAATATCGGCAAATCTCGAGGAACTTCACTCAAGAATTTTGTGCTTAGGTTCTCGTGATGATTTACAAATACTGTTAACATATGTCGCGCGTTTCATTTAGGTAACCAATTAAAATTTAGAATTTTTTTATTACACTAACGAAAACTATGATTGTTTGGGTACTTTTGGATTTTGGATTGGTTGAGTTAGGTTCCACTCTACATAGTCAAATCTAACTACAGTTAATTCTATTTTGCGATTTTTAACCGTATTCACTGAGTTTTGCAAAAATAACCACTTTTACTGCGAGCGCCATGTGTATACAGGTACTTATAGAAAGTATAGTCTATAAATTCTTCTTATAAAGTAAGTATATTTCATATTAGCAAACCCAATTCAACCTAACCTAACTCAACCTAACCTAACCTAACCAAGGTGGAGTTAGGTTAATTTAGGTTAGGTTGAGTTAGATTAGGTTAGGGTCAGTATGCTATATTTTTCTTCTAAAAGGAACGAGTGTAACTATCCACATGTTAGTGTCACGTAAACATATGTTTACGTGACATTACCATATGGTAATGTCACGTAAATTAGTGTCAAAAACCAGGATTCTGAAAGCTTGGATAAAAAGAAAATCGAGGGGGGTATAACCAAAAAGTACCATTGTTTGTTTTCAGAAAGTGAAAGCATGCGTTTGAACAGCGTTTGACCAGTCAGTTGGTAAATCTCACGTCGTCCACGTCATATCTCACGTGGTAATCTCTTTTGTCGAAAGAAGGCTGATTTTTTCCTTGGAGTGAATCTGTGAGTTAGTCATTCTCGACTTGTATTTTCGTATGTTAATAGAAAGTTAAATTTGTTTTTAAACTTGAGTCATTCTTTTTTCCTTTTATCTTCAAGTTTTTCATTCTTTATTTCATCGGTTCTGTCGTGAATTGAATTCGGTTGTATCTGCTTAGCAGTTACCGGTATTTTTTTGTTTTTATGTAAAGGATTGCGATTTAGATTGACAGTTTTAGTGTTAGCGTTTACCTCTAACTGATTTATAGATGGCAGTATACCGAAATCATGATATGTTAATAAAATGTATGTATTCCGCGTTCCCTTCGTGCAGCTTTTAATGTCTCGCTGGATTAACATTATTTTTTACATTCTTTCAATTCTTTTGTACCTTGTTTCTTCCTTTTGTTATTCAGAGCGTCAATTTTGATACGAAGATTACTGTGTTAAGCGTTAGCTTTCTTACAGTCCCAAGTTTTAGTTAAAAGGCTTTTTTCCGATTTTTTTACACTTTTCAAGCGTTCTGTCCAAAATCTGCGTTAATTGAACACGAAACACCTCCGAAAATACTTTTGCTAAAACCCCGAAAATTGTACGCAAAATTCCGATTTTTATAAACCTATTTTTGCTGTATTTTGTGGTATTTTTCAATAAATTTTCACCAAAAAATTTCGTATTTTTTTAATTTCCCTCAAAAATATGGACCTCCCTCCGAAAATTCTGTCTTCCCATTGGTGGAAATTCAAAAAAAGGGCGTGGTCACGTTTTCGAGCTGGGAAGGCTTTTTTTGGGTTATTTTCCATAAGAAACAATGCTACGCAAAGGGGACCCCTTCAGAAATCGTGAAAAACTGGAGCTCCTCCTTCCTTCCCGTCCTTGCTCCTCCCTAGCTGGTCCCCATCCCTCGTGCTCGCTCCTATCCTTCTGTTTCCCACGCGGTTCGATTTCCCGAACCACTAGGTACTCCATACTGGATAGGTATAAGCACGATAGATAGGGACCGAGCCAGGAAGGAACTTGGATAAGGAAGGAAGGAGGAATGAGGATATATACCCAGGAGGGCCTGGAATTTTTTCAAATAAAATAACCAGGCCACAACGGGGATCGAACTTACGACCTCACAATGTCGGCGTTACCGTTAGACCGCTCAACCAACTCGCTCTTACTAATATATGTCGAAGACTTATATATGAACCATGCTAACACAAACGCTATAAGCTTACGCCTTTTAAACTTCAGTGAGATATTCAGCGTAAGTATAATCGCTCCAGTATCCAGTGTATTAAATCTGCTTGTATAGAACCCTTACAGCCAAAGAGCTACGATCACGCCGTAGTTAAAAATAATAATAATAATGAGAAGAAAATAATCGCTCCAGTAAAAGATGATATACCGAATGAAGCCAATGCATAAAGGTTTTAAGCCAGGTATGTATTTTTCCCCTTTGCTTTTTTAGGCATGGAATATTTCGCTTGCGCTACTTAACATGTTTGTGACATTCGCGGCATCAAAACGATCTTCTTGGCCCGTGCCATACCGTGCCAACGTTCTTCCTATACCCACGGCAGGATCATTTCGGCACTTAGCCCAGCCTTCCTCCCATTACTTTCCAGCAGAATTCTTTCGCACCTAGCCCAACCGTGTATAAGCTGGACACTCCTTCAGGACTTGCCCAGCTAAAAAACTATAAATGATGAATATGCACCATCAACAAACATGTACGAACATACACTACCACGCACACCATCACGCTACCTTATAAGCGAGCGGTATCCTAGTGACAATCGTAAGCATTAGCAAGTGTACAAGCATGGCGGCTCTCCACTAGCGCACCTAGTAACGCAACCGATAACCCGACTCTGCAATAATCCCGCCTGCAGTTCCAAGCTTTCGGTAACGCCCACGCGTTTTACCGCGCTATTAGCCGCTACGGTTAAACACAACAAGTAAACATGGCCCAGCCGAACATCAACAAATTAGTAAGTTCTCTGAAAATATCCGTCCAGCCACGGCACCGGAATTTAAAGAACCCCGAAGGGCCATTAGGAAGACTGAAGAAATTGAGTAGTACCGTTACAGAGCTTGTAAAACTAGAAAGAATCGAACTTAATTACCCCCGAGCTGACGAAGCACGAGGTTATGCTGAACGAGTGAGTCCATGGCCTACTTGTGAATACCACAATTTAAAACCTATTGTCTATTTTAGCTAATATCGGAAGCCATCCGACATGGTGATTCACACGGACCTACCATGGAACTGGCCGATTTCTGGCTACAAGAAAAGCAACTGGTCCACAAGCTCTTCAAAGTCCTAGTACCACGCTACAAGGACTACAACACATCTTACACGCGACTCTACAAGGCGCCAAACATCTACCCGGGCGGCCATTTCGACCGGGCGGTGCTAGAATTGAAAGAAAACCCGTTTCCTCCCTTGGTGGAAGAGTTCGCTAACCAACGGCACTTGCTTCACAACGTGCTTTTGGACGAAGCCAAACGCGAATACCGCATGAAAAAGTACCAGCAACTTAGCAAAGCTATGAAGGAAGCTTCAAAAGCAGCTTCCGAGTGATTCAGTGTACTGTACGTAGTTTTGAAAAAAATAAAGTCTCCTATTAATTAAAAAAACTCCTTATCGTTGGTTTCGCTATTTTTCATTTTAAAATTAAATGTCAAGTTTTCTTTACTGGGTGCAAATTCGCTTGACCGATCACAACACATCAGATCACTGGTTCCTGGCACTTTCACGTCCATTGAGGTTACAAAACATGGGGTCACGAAACTAAGATGACTAGCCTATTCTAATGTAAATATTGCCGTATTCTCTGTGCCTAATACTCGCGTACGCAAAAGAAGATTCTGATCCGTCACCTCATGAGCCAAAGCCGCCACCACCGTGCCGGGTAGCCACATACTGCTCGCCGCTGTGTTCCCTGAACTTGGTCGGCAGCGTCGGTGATCTTAAAGACACTCGAGCACTGAATCGTAACCCTGCGACGTCCACTTCGTACTGCCCGGATGTAATAAATTCAGGCGTAACCTTCTGCAACATGCCCGAGTCGTCAATATTCTGCACAAATCCCAAGCACACCTGAAAATTTAAAGAATAAGAATGAATAAAACTCCTAGTTGAAAATAAAATTAGTCAGTGGAGCAAAAACAAGTGAACTGACTAGAAATACATAAATAGGACGAAAATAATTTTTCTTACATAAAACAGTACTAAAATACTAGTGGAAGTGTTAGTGAGGTTTTAAGTAATACAATTTGTTAAGTAAAAATAGATAAAAAAATACAACTAAGAAATAAAAAAATACAGAAAGTGAAAACAGGTAAATAAAAATAAATAAATAAACAATACAAAGAATAGACACGAAGTTTGGAGTAAAATGGACGCTAAATTCATACTTGACGGGCGATCGTGAAGCCATAACCTGCTGTTGTGACTCGGCCGACTAGTTTGCCATTGCGATAGATGGTTTCCCCGCCCCAGGGCCAGGCGTCGATCTCGGAATCATGATCCTCGAGCAGCAACTGGACATACATTCGATGTACGCCTGATTCGCGCTGTTTTAGCAGCGCATCTCTCCCGAGGAAATCGATATCTTTCTATAACAGAAATGATGCACTTGATACTTGGTGGAATGGAACATCACAATGGACTTTACCTCAAATTTCACACGGAAGCCTCTGCCACACTCGAGGGGCGTGGTGGACGTATCCAAGTCTTGGCCCCAAAAGGCGTAGAATCTTTCAATCCGTAAACTTCTTGTGGCATAATGACCTGCGTGCACCAAAGAATACTTCTGGCCATGTTCGATTAGCTTATCGTACACGTGGAGCGCAGACTAGCGTTGAAAAACAAAGAAAACGAAAACGTCTGTTAGAAAATAAAGTGAGACTAAATAAAAAAAGGTAGCGTTACTTCATTGGGAACGTACAAAACCCAGCCCATTTCGCCGGTGTGGGTAAGATTCATCGCTCGGATACCACACGCTTGACCAATATCGAGCTCTTTCACCGTAAAGAACGGAAATGCTTTGGGACTTAAATCGTTATCTGTTAATTCGGATAGTAGTGCACGGGACAGTGGTCCGAGAATGCACAGGGCAGTGTAGAGTGATGTTACGTCAGTGACGTTTATATTCCCCCGGTAAGGGGCGTGTCTTCTTAACCACGCTTGGCACCGCGTTTGTTGCACTGAAGGGGCAATCATCATATAACTGACGAAAGTTAAGCAGATACGTTAGAACCGATCTAAAGCATAGTAAGTGCTAAACGCAGACAAGACCAAACCGCTCAACACCACACAGTAGCCAATTTCAATAGCTTTAACCAAGAAAATCTCATAAAAACTGGCATAATTGCGTATAAAATAATATAAAAATTTAGCGGCAAGTTCTAACATCTGATCGGTGATAATGCCATCAGTGAATAAGAAATCAAACGGTTAATTCACTAAGGATGTACGAATTGGCGGAGTTGATAAACCGAATATCATTTCAGTGTCGGTATTTCTTGGTCTGTCCTGGGCGTAGTCTGACGTACTGATTATCTGCGATTCGGGCGAGTGAGCAATCATTTTCGTAACCTCCTTTGTTGTTGTGCATGCCCGTGTGAATAATACCGCCTACAGGAATGTCTACATCATTGGAGCACAAATACTGCAAGAAATCCACCACTTCTGACCCAGGAGACTGCGTCAGAACGGAAAGAAAACGAGTTAATAATTCAGAAATAAATGAATGGTTAAATATGTAACAAAACTATACCAACACTAATATTCTATAGCAAAATGTAAACATAATTTTTCTAATTCATATTCTAGGCATTGTTCACCTTTTCCCTATATGGAAAACATGTAGAAACTATATGGAAAATCTAACATATAAACACATTGAAATGTTAAACATGCGTTATGCTTTAATATAGCTAGCAGCAATAGGCACACAGCCTCCACCTACACAGGCTACTCTACTCTAAAAAATAATAATATATTTATTTAAAAAAAACAGAAAATATTGACACAATATGGAAATATGCAGACAATATAATACGGAAATATATGTAGAAAATATAGTATACAAATATATTTAATATATAGAAAATACAACATACAAATATGTTAAAAATATACAGAAAATTTCCCATATATAAATATGTATAAAATATACAGAAATGTCCAATATAACAAAATATTCAAAATGATCGGTAATATTTAGGCGCAACGTTGTAGCTTACTTTTATTTCCAGCTTGGTAAAGGAGGAGTAATCAGAAATCGCCACTGATTCTCGGCAGGCTCGGTATTCCATCTTTGCCTGCTTATACCAAGGCGGTTTCATGAACGTGTTAGTATACGCTACACGAAATTGGTCCGTTCCGTCATCATCGAAGGTACCTGAATCTGAAATGAGTATCGAAAATTGTTACACGTCACACATTCTAATACGAAAACTTCATTAGGTCTCCCCGTGTTCAGAATATCCGTTTTTACCTTGATATGGCTGAGGTTCATACCACGCTGGTCTTTCATAGCCCATAATTTGTCCAAAAACGGCCCCAGCTGCTTTTAACCGGGGGAAAACGGGTGACATACGCAATTTCCGCCCACTTCTAAATTCCCAGTGCGGATACGGTATATTGTAATGGGACCCTATGTGCAAAAGCCCATTACTATAATGAAAAACTAACTGAGAACAAAAAATTACCAGGTACTTCTTTCATGCGTTCCAGTAGAAATTTTTTATTGTTGTGCAAAGGTAAGAAACGCTGCAGATCCAAATCATACATCGGGTACGGAGGCTCTCCATTGACTATCCAATGAGCTAGCATACGGCCGACCCCACCAGCTGAAGCCACACCTACAGATTTCATTCCCGTAGCTACGAAATATCCATCCAGCTAAATGCACAACACAAAATTAAGAGTTGTACTCGGCAATTTTATAGCAAGGGAATGCCGTACTTCGGGAGCTTCGCCTAGTACCCATTTGCAATCCGGTGAAAAGGCCTCAGGCGCGTTACACAACTTGTCCAATATGGCCTCCCCCAATGAAGGGACACGGTGTATCAGCTGCTCCAATAACGGTCCGAAATGATCCCAATCTGGTGCCAATTCATGCTCGGCAGCTGATGCTACGAAAACAAACCGCAAAGTTAGTCTTAGAGTGCACGCCCCATCCCACGCCACCCCACAAAAAAAGTAAAGAAACTCCCAGCTTTACGAAAGTTTCAAATAATTCAAATAATTTAAATACATAATTAATATTTATACAAACGACTTCTAAATACATAGTCAAATGTTTCAATTCCTTAACACGAGGTTCTTAACTTACGAAATTCTTAAAAAATATTCTGGCTTTAATATAACAAATTACAGACATTCTGCAATTTACCTGGTAATAAACCATCTTCAAATAAAGGTTTGGCAGAAGGTTCAAAGCCACCAGCCATGTAGCAACCGTCTTTGACGCGCAAGTACACGTGTCCATCCAAATCCCGGATGACTAAAACGAACATCACGTTATATATTGAGTTTATATCACACAAATTGTGCTATACCAGGTAAATTTGGATCAAAAGGCACACTAGTGCTCTCCAGTGGTTTGGTATGTAAATAGTAATGCTCGCAAGCTTGCACTGGTACGCGCACAGGTGGCGTACACCGTTTTCCCAAAGCACGGGACCAATACCCACCACAGTTGACGAAAAACTGGCATGCTACTGAACCATGATCGGTGATGACACGTGACACCGCCCCGGCTTGACTATGAACTTCCGCCACTTGCACTCCTTCCATTACGCGAACTCCTACATCCAATATATAGTATTGTAATGCATACATTAAATGTATTATTAATTATATTTCATTATATAAGGGAAAATAGCTCACCCTTCTCCTTGGCAAGCTTGACTAACGTCATGCAAACTTCGAAAGGGTCCGCTACGCCATCTCCTGGGATCCAAATCCCGCCAAATAGATCGTCTGACTTTAGTAAAGGGTACTGCCGGCGTAAATCTTCCCTTGAGAGCATGTGGCATTCCACTTGCCGGCTCCTGAACAATAATTGCCGAAAACAGATTTGACGAAAAAGACGATTAGAACTTACACAGAATTGGCTTTGATACGTCGGAAATCGGTCATCCGATCTCGTGTGCGGGCTAGGAGTAAACTACCGCATTGTTTGAAACCTGTACCATGGCCACTGGCAGTTAGTTCTCTGTAAAGTTGGATACTTTCTTGCGTTAAGAGCGACTCCATGTGCGTAGGTTTCACTATGCCCACTAATCCGGACATATGCCAGTGACTTCCCCCTCCCAGCCTTACAATAATGCAGTTTAGATTTTTCTATAGGATTAGGTAACACTGGAGTACTCACTTGCCTTGCTCCAGTACGATCGTATCCTTCCCCCATCCCATTTCGGCCAAGTAATACGCCACTGCTGCTCCTTGCACGCCACCACCGCATATAACTACACGGGCCGAAGTTGGCACTTCGGTCCGATTGCTTTCATTTAAGTAATTACTAAACGCTCGAACCCCGGGCGATACCGAACTGTAAATGAGTACGCACGAAAAGTATTTTCTTTTACTTGATTTTTTTCACGATAAGAAAAAAAACTTACAATCGCAGGCTTATTTGTGGGCAAACGAACTTGCTTAGCTTGAACATCCTGACTTAATTTGGCAGTTGGTAGTAAATAATGGGCAGTAAGTATTTCCTTTTGTCCAATAACGAAGAATCCTTGCTTTCGAAGGATTCTGAAAGATATATTGTTTTTTACAATATTGTTGTTTTATTTCCTACAGAAATAAGAAATTTTAAGCCTTGAACGGCAACAATTAACGAATTCAGAAATAATTTCGGAAGTAGTGTTCAAAGTGAGCAACTTTCTTTACCAAACATTCTTTAGATTCGGTGACGACACTCGGTGTTTGTCTGGAAGGCGGGGATTTTAGAGTCAAGTAGCTTGAAACCGACTACTTTTACTATGAGTACTGTGAAAGAAATAATACAGTCATAATAAAAAAAGATATAAATGTATAAACTATAAATTCTTCTTTACTTGAGATTTACTACGACTGAAAAGGGGTGGAAAGCACCGTTAGGCACGGTATTCCCGCACAGAGTATACTCTGTGGTATACTCTGTGTATTCCCGTGACTTGTTTACTAACACTGACTACTCTTACGCTGTCAGCGGCCAAAATCGCAAAATCTTTAAACTGAAGGGCGGCAAATATTCAGCTATTTCTTGCAAAACAAATGCGGACAGTTATACATGTACAGGGGAAGATACATGTAAGATAAACCAGAAGCAAATCCTCCATAAGTTTCTTGGAAACCCTCTTAATTTTTAGATGTAAAGTTTGTTTGTTTTACCGAATATTTAGCGAATCTTTTCTTCTGGACTTCTCGTTTGGAATTCTCCTATGTAACGGAAGCCAAAACGACAAGCATAATCCCTGCGCAACCGCGGCACACTAACTGCCTGGTTATATTCTCTCTCTTTCTAACAATAACAATCAATTATTCAAGGATAACGTAGAACATTTTTTTCTATAAAAAATAAAGAAAGTACAAACCACCGCGCAACACCGAGGCCTCTCGCTGCAATTGCTTTGGGTAGCATATTTCATTGTTGCTCTAAGATACTTCTTGACCAGCGCAGGAAATTACTTTTAAGGAGGCTCATTAATTTTAATAGTTTTCTTACAAATTCAGGCGAATAGAAGGATACTGAAAGGAAATTGTGATACAATTGCGAACGTTTTTTTCTTACCTAGGTGAAAATTAACACAATGTCACAACTTTGACCCGCATTTCAAGATTATGTTTCGATTACAATTCGATGTATCCCCGTTATATCCAGACACCACATGAGAAAATGCCTCAACTAACGAGAATATGGCATAATTTTGTTGACATGTAACTATCGAAAATCGTTGTGTAGGATTTCTCATTAAATGAGCGCTTGTCTTCAATACTCTTAAACGTTGGATCGATATAATGCATTTTTGTGACGAGCAACTGGTTTCCCCTAAAATGACGCTTGGTTGTGAATCATACGTCACGAACCTCCTTCCATAAAGGCATTTACTGACTCCCATTCTTTTCTAATGAATTCTGTAACAGTCTAGAAATTCCAAAACGCACGAATGCGAAAACGAGCACTGAAAGGATGAAGAATTTCAATTAATATGAAAAAGTATCATTTTCTAGTGTTTCTTCAAAAAACTCTTTTATCTCTCTCTTTAGAATGGTCGAACTTCCTTGTGCGGAATCTTCGTCACGACTTTTTATAAAACAGGAGCAAATTATACAGAGAACCTAAATCCCTCCAATGAGCTACAAACTAGGGCTACCGTGTGTAGCTTATGCACGCCATACATTAAAAGGCACTGATTTTATTATATGTTCCACTTTCACCATTTCCAACATGGTAATAACTCAAGGAAGACGGATGAAAAACACATATAAAACTGTTAAAAACATTCGTCGTAACATAAGTAAAAATCCACAACTGAGTTCGATGGGCCCAACAAAGCCTACACGTTGTTGCACTGATAGTTTGGTGTGGACATATAACCTCAGAGACTAGGTTCCAAAATAGGGTATAAAAAACAAAATGCGCTAAATTAATCAAGAAAGCCAAAAAAAATCAACTGGAAGAGAATGAAGGGAGATGTGTGTGTGTTTGTGCAAGCAGTAATTCTTTTAAAGTCTACTCTCGCTGTCGTTTTGTGTTAAGCTTCTAAGGATCAACGAAAGACACCATGATGTAACGTGTTCCTTCCGTCACGTACAAACCCTCATGGTAATGAGTTAAACGTCCCGGATGCATCAGCATCCAACCCATCTTCGTGTCAGTGACGCTGCAATTGTATCGCAAGAAACGACAACCACCACCCTATATCACAAAACACCATTATTAACCCTCTTTTCATCGTTTACGACAAGATCGCACCTGGTAATCGATTCCACCCCGGTTTAAGGCAACGTTGATTGTATAAGTCGACGAATCGTGATGGGGACGCAAGAACGGTTGTTCATCCGGTCGGTAACGCACCACGAAGTTCATGATAGCTCGTGGAGGCTGTGCCGTCCAACAACAAAAAAAGTTGATTAAATACATTAAACTACGTCAACGACAACGAAACAGAAGAGGAAACACGAACAGTCGTTACGTCAGTCCCGAAATCCCTTTCCAGCACCGGAGTATTACATGACAGTTTTCAAGTCTGTTAATGAAATAATCAAGAAAGAAAAATGGCTCGGTTCCCGTCTTAATGAACCGCCTAAACAATGACGAAGGACCTCCAACAAAAGCCAAATTACAAGTGATTTCCTACGCCACCATGGAGACCAAACACCACAAGGAAGTCTTGTAGAGAAAAATACAACGCTAAGTTGGTCTTACATCGTTGAAATAGCCTTCGAACACTCGTTGTTGCAACGGTTGGACGTAGGTTTGCAAAAAGTACAACCAGCCTTCTTCAAATCCGATTTGCTTCATGTGAATGTCTCGCGTGGGAACCGACTCGTAACCGCCTTCAATACGAGGATCCTAACACGTCAATTTAATGAAGAATTTTTGCCTACTTTCTCTTATTCAATCCAAACATTTCAATTTCTATTTCAATATACATTAACTATTTTTCTTGAAGTTACTACAATTCTTAACCACCTTCACCCCTTAAAAAAAGAATTATTTGCAGTTTAGTCGGACTGTACATATGGGCGGATTCGTGCCTCGTCTTCTGTTGAAGAAACAAATTAAATTCTTACGTCATGGAAATATCCTTTGAAAACGCGTTCCTGCAAAGGCCGAACGTAGTCTCGCAAAAACTGCAGCCAGTGCTGTTCGAAACCTACTTGTTTCATGTGGATATCACGTGTGGGCACGTTTTCGTAACCGCCATCCAAACGAGGATCCTGATTTTAATTAACTCGCAGAATTAACCCACCACCGTTACCCATCACCCTCATGCACCCCACAGATCTTATTGTATTCAAATAATGGCTTACCTGACTGGTTCCGTCAGACCACTGTCCGAAGTTTTCCATCTCCGCTATCAACTCGACGCAGAAACGAGGCTTGAAAATCGGGAACCAGTAAACATCAGGACACGGCTGTTCCAAAGAAAAAACACAAAAAACAACAATAAGTTATCTTAAAAAGTAAGAAAGTGGAAGGAATAAACGATAATGAAAAAGAAAATAGTAAAGAAAAAAGTATATACTAAAAAACTAAAACGAATTAATGAAAAATGGAAGGTTAATAAAATATTGTGCACAAACATAGTAAAATCACGCTAGGGAAGAAATACGTAATGTCGACAAGTGTAAACACGACACGAGAAAGCACAGTAAAGCAAGACAAAGTAAAATGTACTAAAAAAATCAAAAATTAAAAACATACAAGAAATCTGTACAAATGTAATATAAACTTGTAGGAATACGACGCAAGTAAACACTTTCTTAAACTTTTACGATTTTTCAATGTTTTAATGAATTTTTTCTATTTTCATTGAAAACACACTTTGAAGAATTGTAAAAAATGAATAAAAAATTCCAATAGTTTAGTTTAGAAAATTATTAAAATTCAGCAAATGAAACGAAACCTAACAAGTAGAATCTAACAGTACTAAAAATTGCACATACAGTAAATAAATAAAGACAATTAGACAATCAACTAAAAAAATAACGCTGATCCAGAAAGTAACGAAAATGACATAAGCAAGACAGATGTTCGCAAATGCAATTGTAATTTGGACTGTTCAACATTACCTGCGTAACATTCAAGGATTCATCCAAGCCCTGGCTGTAGTTTTCGTGGATATAACGTTGTTCCCAATCCCAGCGGTTGTTGAAAATTTCATACATTTCATTGTTGACGTGAGTCGTGTCGAAACTCTCGGCGTTAATCAAATGACCCCAATCCAAACGGTTAGTGACGTACATATCGATACCCTACCAACCGCAATCTAAGTAAATCATAATTCGTGGCTTCAAACCTAAGAACTTACCTTTCCGCGCATATTGGTGCACAAAGCCATGTCCGCATCCAACAGATTGTTGATATAAGACGGTTTCGTCTTGGCATCATGGATAATGGAGCCTTGGATGAGATATGCCGAAGTCACATACGGCACGTTCCACAAACCCCTTTGAAAGACACGAGATATTAAAAACCGAAAAGAAAACTCGCGCTCTACCATCAATGACACACGGCGAAGATCAAACAAGTTTTCTCACGCTCACAAGTAGCGAGGTCTGGATCCAAATCTCATCAGATTTCGATGTCAACATTGTATTGGTATTTTTCTTGTTGCGTGCCTAAAGAAACGCGTGCTTGCCCGAACTCGGCCAATCGTTGCTATAGCAACCTGGCCTGTATCCAACAGTACCAAGGAGTACCCCGGAACGAAGGAAGTTCATCATCAAAACGCATAACTAAAACCGTCAGAACTCCAAACTGGAACGTTCCGCAGCAATTGCGCACAACTTCTCAACGCAAACCCAAACCGCCCATTCTACTTGTACCACGACATTCATCTCTCAGTCAACGCGAGATTTGGCGGCGAAAACAACTCTCTCCCTCAGGGTATTTGCCTTCAGGCTATTGTGTGTGGAAACGTACACCCTGAGGCAACAAACCCACGGACCCCAGCGAACCCTGTTCTCGTACCCCTAAACTTGACCTGGGAGTGCCTCTGAAGAGTGATAAAGCCCGAGTTTCAACGATTGCCTTGGAAATCTGGTCTATTACTAAGTAGACGAGTAATTTTGTGCGTTACAACCAAGGCTTCCGAGCAAGAGCGTCCGCGGAAGACCCCCAAGGAACGAACGCAATGGTAACGTGGGTGAAATACGTGTTAGTCCTGATTTGGGTAAGCTGTGTATCACATCTCTGGGTGGAAGGCGCGGCGGTGGGAAAAGGCGCAGTTGGCGGCGGAGCCCGGGGCGTCAAGGGTATCCGCTTGTAATGCAAATGACACAAGGGAAGCTTTAATGAGGAGAATTAGGTTTGCGCCATAAATCGGCAAGTCGGAAGAGCGGCGAGCGACGTCCTGTGCTTTCAAGTGCCGGAGTCCGGGCGGGAGCCAACACCGTGGTGGCCGAGCCGCCGTCTTCCCTCAATGGCGTCGGTACGGCCAATGCGGGTACTGGCGTAAGACGAGATGACGAAGCTGAAGCTTATTATAACAATCCGAACGTAAGTTACGAGTTCAAAGTTTTCTTCCAACCTTTTTATAAAGCTCTTCAAGAAAAACTTTTAAGTATCAATACATAGTAAAAGAATAAAAAAACGTACTAAAAATAAAAAGAGCATTAAAATTTACTAAAAATAGAAAATAGAACATTAAAACATTAAAAATAGATAGAAGGGAAAAAGAATATAACAAATAAAACTATGCACGTAATTAAGCTTGATTGTATTCTTGTAACACGATATTGATTCAAAAGGTCTTTAAAATTACTCATACATTTTATTAGATTAGGTTACTCGAATAAGGTTAGAATATATCTTGATAGAATTGAACCAGACAACTAATTTATTCAACTATTATATTACACCATGCTTAAGAAGTACGCCGGAAATAAAAATTAATGTAAAACTAAGTAAAAGTTCATTACATGTTACCCACTTTCGTCAAAACGCAAAGACTTTACACTCTACACACGTAGCACTTTAAAGGAAATGCGTATCCAGTTTACTACAGTACTTTATAGATAAGCTATACATATATAATAACATTAATATAGCTAAAAATAGGGAAAATTCGAATGAACATGAAAAAGAACGAAACTAGTATCGAAAAGTATAAAAAACGCATTTGTTTCGTCTAAAGGGCGCTCGTGTGATTGAATCGTCGCATTTCGAGTCGGAATACGTCCTAGGACGAAAGCTGACATTCTATTGCATGGCCCAGGGCATTCCTCGCCCGCACATTACATGGTTAAAGGACGGCATTGAGTTATACGCCCACCCTTTTTTTCAAGTAAGCATTTTCTGTCACACTTTCCGTTTTTGGCGTCAATTTCGAGGGAAATGGATGCGTAAAGGATAGAAAAAATGTTCTGCATTCGTTGTTTCTTTTTGTGGGCATCAGGTGCATGAATATAAAGTGGGCCGCGACCGGATTAAATCCAAGATGGAAATCGACCCCGCTACGCAAAAAGACGGAGGATTTTACGAATGCCAGGCCGACAACAAGTACGCGGTGGATAAGCGAGGATTCCGCACGGATTATACGTTAGATATCTACTAAACGACTAAGCCGCCTGGGTTCTTTCTTCTCGACATAAATTGTTCTCCCCTTTATGCGTGACTTTCATACTCTTAGCTTGTAATGTGCCATTACTAGTTGGTTAAGCATACCGAAGGTCATATCGCCCCACAGTGTCAGAAACCTTGAGCTTTTCTTATCACTGAAGTCATAATTCACAAATTACCTGCGCGTGTTTTGGACAATCTCCATGTAATCCAACGAGCGTGCATAGAAGCCATCATTGGTTAAAGCACCCCAGAAATTTGACCACGCTTTGTAGGGACGAATCATCATAGGTGCGACCATTGGTCTGTAATACAGCGACAATTAGTCATCTAAGTATTTAATTTTGTGATTTAGATACGATGTTAATGCATTTTAAACGGAAATTTTGAATAATTGGAAACTCAGCATTAAATGAAAATTCTAGAAGAACCAAAATTCTGTATTAAACAGGAAGTCTTGATTAAGTCAAATCGAAATTCGGAATCACATCAAATCAAACTTAGATGAAAAATATGAAAGAAATTTGGTTAAATTACCTGTTTTGTTCGATGAGAAGTTTAAGTGTGTGGGGATTATCGATATGCGCCACAGCGTCTAAATTGAAGTAGTAGTCGCATTTTTTCTTGATACATTCGTCGCTGAAAAAGCAAGACACATAAGTTAGTGATGGTTTCATTATTTTTTTCTTCTCTTTGTGTAAGACACAAAACTTACATTCCCAAATTGCGTGCATGCCACTCCTTGATATTATCAGTGTCCCGAATCAACTTGACACTCCTGTAGGCTGAGCCTTCTTTCTCAATAAAGGCGTCGACAAGCTTGGCATGATAAGAGGCCTATAAAATGAAACCATCCCAAATGAGAGAAACTACTCTGGAATATGAAAGGACATGACGTGAGAGCTTACGGAGTTGTGAATAAAGAGATCGATTTTCTGTTTCGGGTACGTCAAACCCAATGTTCGGTTGAAGAATTCTTCCAAGAATGGAGTGGGTTGTTCGATGAAAATTCCAAACAAGACGGTAGGAAAATCTTTCTCCTGCAAAACAGATAAAAAACACAGCAAAATAAAAACCAATAAATAAAGAATAATTGTCCGTAGGGGCGCGAATACGCACCTCTCGTTTCTCGAGACTGTTCATGTTTTCCCAGCAGCTCACGCATCCATCTTCGGAATTCCAGCCATTGGGCACGTAGTTAGCCAAGGTATTCAAATGCAGCTTGGAACGGCCGTTGCCGTGGAGAATAAGAGGTACGGTGTTGAAAGCAGTGTTTTGAACGTACGCTTCCTTGCCTTTGAACTTCACATCGACATCACCTGAAAAAGTTCATAGTAATTATAGAGTTAATCGTAAAATTATTTTCTCCTCGTCCCGCTCTCACACTTCTTGCGTTGTGAAATTTGTGTAGTATAATACAATTATTACGTATTATGTGACTTGTGTTTCTGTATATGCAATTAACGAAACCTACAATAGGCACGAGCCTACGTCAGGAATTAAAAAAAAACAAATACAAGATCAAAATGAAAATTAACTAAATTAGGACAAATGAAAATAAGAATATCACATAGTTTTTAACTAAAAAAGAACTAATTACAACTGAATAGAAAGCAGAACAAAACCAGGAAAATAATCAGCAAACTGAACGACAAATAGAAAACAATTAACAAAAAGACGTTCAACAGTATCGACAAAAAAAAATCAGATCAAATTGCACAACAAAGAACTAAACAACAAAGAAACTACAAAACTGATCCAGAACGAGTATTTTTTAACAACTATATTAGTACAATAAATTTTAATAAAGAACAGAACAACTATATTACATGCACTATGACTACTGTGTAAGTAATGAATAGTGGCAAGAGAAGGGTTGAACGGCTTTTCAGAATTATAGTAAAATTGTTATTGACAATATATTAAAAATTACCTGAGGCTCCGTACAAATTTTGGAAAATGGAGGAACGGTGGTCCAACTTCATGCTATATTCACTGCGGAGTTTCTCGTCCAAAAATACTTTGGTATAGAAAAGTTGATCGTCATCTTTGTCGCCGATGGGGCTGCTCGTGACAATTTTGTACAAATCGGGAGCGTAGCCAATGAAAGCTAATAATTGAAACCGCGATTTTGTAAATGCCACGGAAGTGGGGTTATTAAACAATCGTATTGTTACCTCCCGAGTTAAGATAGCGTTTGCCACGCTCCACGGGTGGGTACTGGGAAGCCAGGTCAGCATCGGGCCAGCAGAAGCCTTCTGCGGAGAAAACTACTCGAGCTTCGAATTTCTTGAATTCTTCTAAAATGCGGTCAACGCCCGCGACCATCACAACGTCGTAACTAAACCGTGGAAACTAATTATTTGAGGAATTAGTAAGGTAAGAGACTTACGCGTCGGTGAACAGGATAATCATTTCAGGATCGTCTTTGTATTTTTCCAATTCGGGTTTCAAGAGGTTCACCTTGTGTCCACCTCCGGGAAACTTTTCTATATCACCACCTTCCCATTTCTCGCCCATACCAAGAACCTAAATCACATTCGTCATTAATTACTTAATAATATGCAGGACAAGTGTAACACAATTACAGATATCTAATAAAATACCATCGAAATCGTTCGTAACTTGAAAGCAAGTTAAGAGAAATATTAAACTTATTACTAAAATGACAGAAGTTCTTTACGCAGTAGTATAAAATAAATTAAATTCTTAAAATTAAAAGTCGGAACAATAAAAAAAAATAAAAGCGTAAATTTTAAAGACTTTTACAAAATTGTAAAAAAATAACCAAGTGTGAGAGACTAAAAAAATCAATAAACTTGACGAATACAAATAAATAATCTTGGTTCTCTTACAAAGTTCTTTCCTATGAAACCTCCACCGTCAGTATGACGGAACCAAGTTCTCTTACAAGCGGGTTAATTTTCTAACATACGGGTTCTACTGTGTTATACTTGAAAATGAACTACAAATACCGCCGAACAGTTTTGGAAGGAGAACCACGTGCAAGAGAAAAAACTCACAAGAAAAACAGCGGGACAAAAGAGGCGGTCCCCCTATATCCGGGTTCCTCTTTAACTGGAAGAACACGTGCTTTCCACCTAATCGAAGAAGCATGTTTCCTAACTTGTGTCTCTTACATTTGGATTCAATTCCAACGTATGTGATCAACCTGTTGACGAATATTTCAATCAACCCGGATATAAGAGAAAGGCACAAATCACTTTTGCTGTGCTTGTCAGTCCGTGTTTGTAGTTCTTTTCATTTTATTTTCAAAGAGAACCTGGATATTGAACCCTTCTCTTTTTTTCTTTTCTCTTACACCCGGGTTTCTATTCAAGCTGCAACCCTTACTAATCAATCACTCTGAGTCACCGTTAATAACACAATATACCTATCCTAATAGATATTACCGTTATTTCTAGAAAAAGGCACGAGGCTCACCTTCAAAGGGATGCTGTTGATCAAAGTGGATCGCTGGAAGCGTTTAAACCCGCCATTCGCTTCCGTTGCCACGGTCAAGGCGAGGAACTTTCCAACTAAACATTACAATACTTGGTTTACATTTTGCGCAAACACCTTTCCTTGTTTTTCATTTTGCAATAAGTGACAAAGCACCCAATACCAAGGCCATTACCCTTTATCCCAAACCTTCCAATTTGCATGCATCTGTGGGTACGCGTGAAGATGAGCTCTTCTCCAAGGCTACGGCAGGAAATCAAGCAGCCGTATGGTTACAGTGCAATGTTTACGAAGAGTAGGAAAGAGGGGAAAGAGCCTTAATAGCTTTTCCATGCATACACGTCCTAGACAGCAAGGAAGCTGAGCTTCATCTCGCTTTCGTACGTGTTTCTCTTCAAGCAACATGTCTTCCCTAGCAACTTTCCACCCTCTCACTACGTTTGCAATGAACGTAACGCCAGCCAAGGGACTTTTCGTTCCTAAAGCAGGCCTATACTCCTTTGCTGGATAAGGTCAAGATAACGGGACTGCTCGGAAAGTCTACGACCGTAACGGCATCACCAGCGTTCCAAAGGCAAGGACGCTGATTTTAGGTGTGTACGGGGAGTTGGGGACGTGTAATGTCTCACGTAGACCTTTACCGGAAACTCCTTTTGCACCCAAATGTAACAATAGACTTTTGCACGATTAAGTTAGTATAATTTTGTTTGTTTTTTCACGCCCTCACCGCGTGGGAACGTCTAACTTTAACGAAAAAAAAATTAAGCTGGACGTGAAAACCTGTCTTAATATTTCCCCAATGAGAAAGTTTTGACCGCAAGAAAGCCTTCAAGTTCAAGTTCATTGCGTACAAGTTTAGGGTGCGTTTATACATGGAAAAATACGCTTGTTGATAGAAGACTCATTGTTGAGGTTGTTAAGCTTAACTCAGATGGGTGAACTTGTCCCGGTTTGCGTGATCAAAACTTGCCCAAGGTTTAGATTTGCCTAAGTTCAGTGTGAACAAGGTTTTGCGGACATGCCAAGCACTTTAGGGGGTGACAAAAAAAGAGAAGAAATTGGAAATGTAAAAGAATGAGGGCAGACGCGAGATAAGAGTCTATGGAAGAATAAATGGTAATTTAAGTAGGTTTGGACTTTGGGACTCACTTTTTTGCGTCTGTGCGTCGGCTTTGGGTGTCGATTCTTCGGCCAATCCAAAATTTTGACAAAATAAAACGCCTATGACCAGCGTAGACCACAACAGGGGACGAAATAAATACAGGCTTCCTGTAGCCATGTTTTGTGACACCTAGAATAAATATATCAAGTATTAGCTACAACTAAACACATGAATAAATCTAATAATTTGACTACTTACTTAAGTCAACGAATAACAAGAAAGCAGATTTGACTTCAGCACTCCGTACACTCCTACCACACAAGCATAGTCGACTTAACACTTAAAGGGTGTGTTAACAACTGTTTAGGGTTGCCGAAAAATCCCAGCCAAGTTAGCTGGAAAGGACCAAACACTCGGGGTGATGTTTCTGAAGAAGAACCGCTTGACGAGTGCAGTGACCGCTTCGTTACCGCGGACTATTTAAGGCGCCCCCACCAGGGCAGACGTGCAAGGAAGACCCGGGCGAATCAAAGACGCCTCCCAAAGAACAAAAGTGCGATTTGCTTGAACGCGCTTTAATCTGAGACTATCCAACCCTTGCTAACTCACGTTTCAAGGTGCCAAAGTACACAAAACTAGGTGGCTTCCTCCTAGTTCGTAACCAATGCTCACTTCCCCTAGTTGCACCATCATTGTACTTGACCGATCCGAGTGCAAACATTAACCCGGGAAGCTTGGCCAGTTCGGTCAAATACAAGTTCTGCGGTACCGGACGACTCTGAAGGAGTGCGGGTATCAGCACGTAAATTACACGACCCCGGTCCCCAGTGCAGCACTGGAGCGAGTTCTATGAAACATTGATAAGAAGTTGTAAGGCAGATATCCTTTCGACACAGCACGCATTTATGTTACTTTAATGTGAATACATTCCACTGACGAAAAAAGGCACTTTCCAAATTTTTCCCTTCACTGAAAACTTGTTTTACAAAAGAGGAAGAAAAAACAAACATGACATCCACAGCTAGAACGTTCTTAAATTTTCCCCCAAAAAAGGTTCGAAACAGGGCACACGGAAAAAAATGAGTTTAAAAATTGCAATACACGCCTAAAAAGGGGCTTCAACAACAAACAACTATATATATGTACAAATAATACGTCAAAAACTGACTGCTTCCCCAGTGGGTAGGAAAGAAAAGAAAACGACGGTATTGTAAAGGAAAAAAAGATACCATAAATTCTAGCCGTAACCAGTACAACATGTACAACAACAACAAACTCCCGTTTTCACCATCCGCTGACAATTTGCTGTCACGATACTCTCATCTAAACATCTCATGGACCTTTACAGTTCCAATTCCCTAAAAAAGCGTCTACAAAACACTGAAGCTATGGAGGGAGGGCCATCACACTTGCTTAACACCTGTAAACATTTCGGATCCAAGCGGTCATATGCTGTACGGTACTCTCGATCGAACGCCACTGTTGAAAAGAATTAAAAATGATAAAAATTAATGTAAATACATGAAAAAAAATACAAAAACAGGATAAATAATAACAGGAAGTAATAATAATGGGAATCATAAAAATGATAAATATAACCGTAACATGAAGTATTGAAGTATCACAGTAGTCTTACTGAGTTATATGTAAACTATACTAATTATTTGTTTTCCATGGTATTCACTAGCAACTTGATCATTGTAAAAAAATAAGTAAACGTCACCAACAATAAGTGCAAGCGTACGCTGTAGTTACAACAATAAAAATAAATGCATAACAATACTTAAGTTAAAAACATCTGGAATAAATAATTAAATGTTAGAAAACATGACAAAAAAGAGACCTATAAAATACGTAAACAATTTAAAACTCGATAGGTCACTGCAGCCAATAGTAGCCTACCTTGATCTACATTGTTTCTACCAATGGCCACAAAGGATAAAAACAACAATTCTCGGTATAACCCGTGATGTTTTATGGCGCCAGCTTTGGTGCGGCGCTTCCGCAACTCTCCGGCTATCAGTCGCAAGGGAATCGCCAGATCGTTGTATCGAATACCCGCCACGATTTGCTCCAACATCCTTTAAGGACAACAATCCTTATTAGTTCTGCGACAAGGCAACACAATTCCAAACTTACGCTCGGTTAAAGCAATTGCGGTCAGTTAACGTCAGGGCGTCGATCAACGACGAGGTGGGACTACGACCTTGCTGCCACGTAACATACAATGGCTGTCCAAGCTGTAAATATTCAATTGTTAGGACGAAACAACAATGAATAAAAGAGGTTTGCTACTTCTTCGTGTAAGCGAGAATTGTCCCATTTACATCTCACATGGACATTGTGGTAATTGGCAGACGCCCACGACGAGTGGATCTGTCTTTGGTCATTATTCGCGCTCAAAGCAGACTGCAAACTTAATCCTGGCAAGTAAGAATGCAGTCCGACTCTTTCATAGAACCAAATCTACACCAGAAAAAGAAGGAACACGTGTTGGTTAAACAACTTTGTTCGACTTTCCTTCCAAAACCTTAAATGGTCAAAGAAATCAATTCCAAAAATCTTTTAAAATTTAATAAAAACCTAAAAAACTAGTAAAATTTATAAATCTCAACTCACGAAGTCACACAAATGTAATACAACAGGAAACCTAATAAACTAAAAAACATCTTATAAAATAAAAAAGATCTCATAAAGTAAAAAAATCTCACAAAAGAACGATATCAAATAAATAAAAATCTAAAAAAATAAAAAATCGCATTCAATAAAAAAACCGACTACAGAACTAACTAAAACAACGGAATGAAAATAAAGTTTTTAAATCGAATCGAATTTAAGAATCACATAACAGGCATATGAATATAAGAACTACAAATAGTAGAAGTAGAACAACTAAGCAGAACAAGAACATTGAGTAGAAAAAGTCCGAAGGGGTCGCCGAAAAAAGTGGACAGAACTTACTAGATTCCAATACAAAATCGGGTGCTCGTCCACAAACTTGGATTGGGTAAGCGTGACATCTCCTTCCCGTTCCAAGACGTTTTCCAATTCCCTTCGCAACACCAATGGACTCAAATACGGCACAGTGAACGGTTCTAGGACAACCGGGCTGGTCACACGAGGTTTCTCCGTTTCTTCCTCTCTTTTCCCATTTTCCTCATCTTCTTCGCCCTTTTCCTGGTAAAACGTGAATGCCAAGTAGAACGATTCTAATCACGAACTTCAAAAATGTGACGCTGATTTACTTGATTGGAATGGTTCAACCCGGCAGATTTGGGTTCCTCCGGCTGCGGCGTGACACTGGCAGTAAGTTTTTTATTAGGTACTACATTCAGGGAGTGCAAACTTCCTTGACTGCAGGCTATACTTTCCCAACTCTCCCCGGGAGTTATAGAAGCTTGGACTAAACTTAAGGGCTGCGTTCGGAAATCGCGGATCAACACGGTCAGCAGCGGTACTAACCACTTTTTGCAGTGTGGACACCTAAAGTTAGCGAATAGGAACGCTAGAGTGTTTTTATATTAACCGGTATGTGAAGAAAGTACTTGGTATTCAAGTTAGAGTCTTCGGCCGTCCACCCAGCCATGATTTCTTCGTCGTAAAGCAAAGCTTGGCAGTTATGACACTTGGAGCAACTGGTCAAAGAGACTTCGACCGCAACGGGCATCCGACGTGCGGGGTTCTTCTGGCTTGACGTGTGCAAAAACTTCTCAAGTTGAGTACTTAGGCTTGTAAGCGATGGCGCGCCACCTATGGATAGAAATTTGAGTCATTTAGTAGGCAAAGGGCGGAAAATCTGCGAAAAGTGAATGTGCCCGCTAGATAGCACTGCACAACTTAAGAGCAAGGAAGAAGATCTACGGAAAGTGACTGGTTATTACGCATAGTGGGATAATCCGATTCCGTTCCCGCTTGGGAAGCAATATCTGACGACGACCCTCTTCTCAACCACTGGCCAGGCATGCCCAAAGGCTCAGCAAGATCTTCGTCCCCTACGCCTAGCGAGTTTCGGTCGCTCTCAAACCCAGGCAGTCTACAATCCCGGCAAATACGATGAGGAAAAAGTTCAACACATAAAATTAAACATTAAAAACAAATGCAAATAAACGCTAAATAAATAAAACTGTTTGTTAAATGAATGAAATTGAATATTAAACAAATAAAATTAAAAAATGAAACAAATAAAATTAAAAATGAAATAAATAAAATTAAATACAATTAAATAAATAAAAATAAAATTAACTACAAACTATTAACTTTTACAATGAAATTTACGATTTTCGAAAATTCGATACAATTTGAAAAATCGAAACAATAAGCCACAGCAGAACTCTAATGATGTCGGATAACGAATGATTTCATCAATTCCGGTAAAGCGATGAAATTGATGATTCTATAAGAGATCGCTGATGGGAAATTGGCATAATTGGAGATCAACTGTCGAAAAACCAACTTACAAGCTGCTTCCTAACTTATTGGGCGGATATTGCTGTCCAATAACCCCTTTAATTTCATCAAGTTTCTTGGTCAGGGACGTGGCTGCCGTTTTCAAGCTGCTGAAACCCCCCGCCAACAATTCGGCTTTCTTAGCAGACAAATTGCCCGGACTGTGAACATAACAAATCGGAAAGACAACAAGTTAACGCCCTCGCTCCCAATTCACTGCGCCCAAAACTTGGGACAACTCCAGAAAAGAAGGGTTAGAACATACAAGAAAGGCCAACTAAAAACATAAGAAAACCTCTACGTAACCTGAGAGAAGATATTGCGCTCTCGAGTATTTGTGTGCCTACGCGGAACTCGGTTTTACGCAGACTGAATCGACCCGGACTATAGCGACTATAAGAAAACAAAAAACCAAAAAGGTCACAAAAAACGAACACAAAGAAATGAACACGACGACAACGCAATAAAGATATATAAAAAAATCAGAAAAAAGCCACAACTGGTCAAATTTGTCATGCACAATTAAAAGATCAGTTTGCGGGTCCCATGCACCACCGGAAGGCACTTTCCGTTTCTTTTTCCTCCATCCCGTTTTTCACTCACTCTCCCCTTTCACCCTGTTTTCCACCCAATACCACTGCACCAATTCCCCCAGTGATCAAATGCAAATACCTAAATGGTAACTTGAGGGAAGAGCCAACAATGGAAGCAGAGGGCGTTTTGAAGATCTGGTTGTCAAGCTGCTGCTGCTGGAAGGACGGACTAGAGTTAAGGCAATTGTAATCTCCCTGGCAATTGTCAGTGTCGGTGGCTTCGAGGTTGCGAAACAATCGCACTCGCTCATCCGGAAACACAAAAACCCGGTTGTTGTTAGGCGTTTCCGACGCTGCCGCAGGTTGGGTGGGAGGCGAGGTGAAGGCGGGCGTGTCCAGCGCCCCTAGTGGGTCGTTCTGGGTCACGGGTGTCCGTAAGGGGCTCGTACTAGGGTACAGGGGTGAGTTGACCTCGCTCGGTAGCATCAGCAAGGGCGGACTAGAGTCTTGCGTCGCAACTGGTGACTTTGGGGCGTTCAAACTGCGGTCGTCGTCCATAGATGGCGAGACTGCTGTAACAGGCTCCGGTAAAAGGGTTTCCACTGCGCAAATCCGCGGAGGTAACTCTTTGGGAGGAGGTTCGCTGGCTGTCATCGACAAACCAACGTCTTCCTCTTGCACACTGCGCAGACTGTCGTAGCTCTGGCTGCGACCGGCGTCCGAGACCACGCCTTCCATCCCGCCCCGCTTGCGGAAGCTTTCTCGTACCCAGCCTAGACTCAGGGAGGCGTTGCGTTTCACGGACTGGGGTAACCATCCGTTTTCCCCGGAAAATACGGATCCTCTGTCCATGACGGACGTGGCAGCCGTAGCTCCGCCTTCCCGCTCGTTCGTTCCCCAATATGAAAGTGCGCCGGTTAACTTGCTCAACACAGAAGCGTCACTAGAAAAACTAGACGACCTACGAAAGGAAGGGCAACAACGGCAAGATACGTTCAGGTACCAAAGAAAACGCAACATTTAGGAGAAAAACAAAGAAAAAAGACCAAAAATGCAACTGTACAGTACTATTGCCCAAATTCCAACACCGAGCATTCCTCATTCAACATTAACAAACTTAAGAACACACGACTAAGCCCACACACCGTAAAACTATTTCGGAACTGAAGATAAATGGAAGGGAAAATGAAAAGAAAACCTCAACTTCCAGTCCCGACAATCAAACCTAATTCACGTTCAGCCAAATAAACCCTTAGTTCACAATGCGAGGTAAAAACTTTGTGTAAATTAAGATGGACTTTCATCATTTGATGGGCTGTTACCCATCAAAATCAAAGATACGTTCCCGGACTTGAAAGTCAATTTGGACGCCTTCAAGTGCAGTCTTTGCGGATTTTACAGAAAGGATTCAACTAGATCAGTTCCTATTCAAACGATCGGATATGCCCGTGAAAAGTTGCTAGAATCGGATCCAGATTTTTAAGGAAAAGTCAGATCCAATCAGCACACAAGGTATCGATCTATTTGTAGTTAGATATCAAAATCTTAATCCGTTTCGAGCATAGGTTTCGAGTGTTTCTGTCGATATGTCTAAAGATTCAATTAGTCGATCGGATCTTCTACTCGAAATTAGCTTTTTGGAAAACATGATTATTTTTTTGGATCGAGAAGCTTGGCAAATTATCGATCATGATCTAATACCACACAATATGAAGCTCGGGGTAAAAAAAAGCATTCCCTGGTAAAAAGCGTTTCGAATCAACGTTGAGTGGAGAAGGTCTTGATTGGCTGCAGAGGTTGTGAATCGCTATTGTTGCCGAAAATATCGATTGAGTTGTAGTTACATATCGAAAATTTTTAACGGTGGAACTTAATGGTCCTACATTTGATCGGATATACGACAACCGTAGATATGGATAGAACCGGACTGAGAAGTTTTGACAACTGATGGATAATGGTCTAAGATCCGATACAAATTACAGACACTGACGGTCGGTTTCCAATCAAACTGAACCTGAACATTTTATGACGTTCATGTCTTCAAATTGTCGAAGTGACTGACACTTTTCGGTTAATGGCTGGACAGATTTTGGATTTGCAATTTGCCGTATGCACAGCCAATCAACACCTTTTCTACTTACGGCTGACTGGATCGACTTTCCCCAGCGTTTCGATCCGATCCTAGCCATCTTTCGAAGTACGTCGAATCCGATCGGACATTTTCTTAAAGATCCGGAACAATAGACTGGTTTTGATTGGAAACCAGAGTTCGAGATGGCCCACCAATATGAGGAAAAGCGAGGAACCAAGCTTTACCATCGCGCAGCGTGGAAGAAAAACCGTAGATTTCTCTTAACTAACCTGAAGAGCGACGTCCTGGCAGGCAAGGTTTCAGATTTCTCTTTAAGTGCTCGACGGGATGGAGGAGTAGGCGGGGCTCGCAAGACTGCGGTCTTGATTTGGTCAACTGTGGTAGGATCCAAAATACTCGTTTCCAATTGGCTGGTCATGAGCAGCCCGGCTGAACTGTTGGCTGCGCGTACAACACAAATTCGTTTACACATTTTTAAAACGCAATGATTTAACAGCAAAAAATAAACCAAAAGAATTAAATTACAATCAACAAAAGTAAACAGAAAAGTTCGCAGAACTGTTAGCCGAACACGGGGACAAACAGATGAAAGAAACTGGGATCACACAGAAAAGCAATGGCCGTTTTACCCGCTTGACTCTGCAAAGCAGAATGAAAAAGACTATCAGAGCTGGATCTGGACACGGGAGAACGCACAATGCTGCCTAAACGCAGACGGAACTCTTCGGAAGCGCGGGGATCCAAGCCACCGCCTCCCAAGCCGGTGGGCGTGAGCGCAGTAGAGGGCGTGCCTGCGCTGCTACCCGTGCTCCCTGTGCTAGGCTTATGGGCGTGGCGCTTCACCATTGTCGTGTTGGGTACCGGCCCATTTACGCCATTTTTGCCCGTTGCTAACATAAAAACCACGGGAAGCGTACTAAAATTAGCTAGTGCTAGGACAATTCACATCACTTTCTCCCAACTATCCCCCAGGACATGCACACAAGCACAAAAAAAGTATACGAAATCTGGAACATTGGCTGTCTAAGCTGGAAGGCATGAGTAGGAATTGAAGTTTCGAGAAAACACAAGGGAAAAGGAATAGCCAACGGGCGAACCTCTTACCAGGTGTGTCAGACTTGCTTAAGCTGGAATTCGTGTCCGACGCTTTGTGGGTCTCGCTCATGGAACTATAACCCATGTCTGTTTGACTTCCAGCTATATAGGCACAAATCCCAAAGGAAGTTATTAATGCTTCAAATATAGGACTTCGGGTTGAAATATTCTGGTTGGCAATTTATGTAAAATGGCGTATATTACCTGTGTTAATGGTTTTGTCGGCAGGCGTTTCGGGTCGGCCTCCAGCTAGGTGGGTGGAGTCATGGGAAGCGACACTGTCTACCGAGGTACGGGAGAGAATGTCCGAGTGTTTGTCTACCTCGTCGACAGTTGTTTTGTGATGCAATGCACCTTGTCGAAACACAGCGGCAGCGTGAACCACCGTCCTATGCAGAAAATGGTATGTTAACTCTTGACCTCATAGTCGACGTTGATATAAGAAAGTCAAACGAAGTTTTATTCACGGTTTAAAAAAATACTACGGAAAGGCGAATAAATTATACAGTGAGACTCAAAAGCGTAATAAAGGCTGCCAGAAAAGAACAAATGAAGACAACAAACACATTAAAACGTGCAAAATAGGAAATAAATAAGTACGAAATTAAGTATTAAATAAAAAGTAAATATAAATTAATGTAATATTATAAGAACCATATAGTAATAATGGGTAATAGGAGAAAGCCTACGTCGGTTCGCCAAAAATAATATATAGAGTAATAATTGTGCAAAATAATAAGACAGTAATAATGTTATGCAATAATACAATACAAAACAACACAATACAAAAATAAACTACTAAAATAAAGTTAAATACAGTTGTGCACCATATAACGAAGACCTTGTACAACGCAGGTTTAATAATCTCCCTCATATAACGAACACTGTCTCATGCAACGAACCAGGGAACATGCACCCCAATAACTTTTTCAGTGGTTACGAGCTGTAAAATTTAACTGAACACGAAATTGCTCTCGGAAGCCTCCAATAAAAAAATAGTACAATATTGCAATTCTACAAAAAAAACGGCGTGTAGTTCGAATCTACACTGTGTAAACTAATGTAACTAACGTTCAATAAAAATTCTTATACACATTTACAAATATTTTGGACCGGCCTTGGGAACGAATTAGCAATGATTCCCATAGTAATTATAGGAAAAGGCGTCGTGTATTACGAGCGTTTCATATAATTCGTTCGGGGATGTTCGGGGGAGAATTCGGTTCGTTGTACGGGGTACAACTGTATTATTATTACTGTAGTAACAGAGTTAATGTTTAAATGGTGTATCTTTAGAACGAGGAGAATTACGCTTTGTTGGATGAAATGTTTTACAATATTTACCTCAATTTGCTCCATAGCATCTGAGATTGACTAGCGGCATCCGAGGGCCACTTTGCTTCCAATACTGCTTTATTGTAAAAACCATACGTAATAGCGTTCGGTTGCACGCCATGGCGTTTCATTTCGAAAAGTACGCGGACGGCCAGTACTGGCAGACTATATGCGCCGCAAAGTTGCATTAAAGCGCGGTAGCACACCTATGAATACATACATTGTAGTTTCTCTACTTCTTCCCACTTAATCCACGTCACACTATACCCCGCTTCACGATGTATCACGCTTTGTCATAACACTAGTTCCCAAGTTTCCAGCAATCGAAACTTCGGAGCGAGTATTAAATGAGCCAAATAAAAGACAAATGAAATTTTTTCCCCTTAAATCAGTGTTCGACTCCAACTGAACACTTTTCCAGTTACTACACTCAGACCCAGATGTAAGAGAAATTCGCTTGCATGTGCTGCCATTAAAGCTGACTGCGACTTTAAAAAGAGTTCTTTAAAAGAAAAAAGGGTTTTCAGGAATCTTGAAGTAGCTTTTTCTTTGCAAACTGCATTCCCGAACGTACTTCTAAATTTTCCACTCAACGAATTTCAGAGGATGTTAAATTCCAGCCCTTCGTGAAGGTTACAAAATATTCATAAAGCGAGGTATGTCTGCCTAGGTGAAATTAATTCTCACCTCGTCCGCAGGATGTAATCGCATTTTTTGCATTTTGACTAATACTTCATAGGCAGCCCGCAACGCCGCAGGCTTATTAGTGGCTGAAGCTATGTGACTAGGTAAGTGAATATACCATAAACTGCAACAGCACACACGAGAAAACAATTATGTTAATAATAAGTTAAATAATTCGATCATTTCCGCAAAATGGACAATTCGTTGTCGCCTTACCTGAAGCAAGTACCCAATAAACAACGTGCCCATAACATCGGGGTTTCCGCGTGTTTCCTTGCCGCTTTTTGTGATTGCTTAATTTCTTGTTTCGTGCGCCTCGCCATGGGACTTCCGGGCGGCAGTGCATTGAGCGCATTACCTGCACTGCCCATTTGTTTTTGCGCAACCGATACCCGTAAAGGCGCAAACAACTTCGGGTCCAAAGTTCCGAAACACTTTAAAGCACAATTTCTCATTATACTTCAAAGAAATACTTCGTTATACATGTCAGGAATAGTGAAAAATGAAGAAGAAATAAAATTATAAGAAGAAAATAATGAATATAAGAAAATCAGAAAAAATGCCAGAAAATAAAAAATATATAAGAGGACAAGAAAAACACTTATAATAAAACAACATTTAAAAAAATACTTCGTAGGTGTAAGTCTCATCCGGCGGCAAGTCAACTGGTTCAGGCGGCATAACGAATAACGTTCTTTCTGAGTGGTGCGATTCATCCAACTCGAGTAATCGGTACTCTGCATCATCCAAATCCGCCTGTGAATAAAAATCAGTAACCATCACGCTAACGTAATACTGTTCCTCATTAACTAGGCTTACTTTTTCGGTGCATTCATCAAAGAAGGCTAAACTCGAATCCATATCGGAGACAAATGATCTTTCTTCGATAAAGCGAATGAACATTTGCGTTTTCATCACCATGGAATAGAATTTGACGAACGCCTTATCGCGCGACCGAAGGAAGCCTACACATAATTAGTAGTAACTATGAAACATATCACCCTACTTAAATAATAGCCCGTATTACAAGTGAAATTGAAACCTTACTTTGCAAATCGAACAAAGACGATGGATCGGTTGTGCCAATGGTGGGAGCACGAGTTATGGGCAACAAATAATTTCGGTAACCTTTCAGCAACGACGCCATAAATCGTAAAAAGGCATCCTGGATCTCCAACTCGAGCATCAACTGCGAAAAAAAAAAAGAAGTGGAACACTTACTGATCGTCCATTAAGCTCTCTCGCTGCCAAAATGCTTTATATGATGTGCTTACCTCTTTTTTCTTGATTTTGAACTCCCGATCCATCGAAATGTCAGCTTGTTTGTCAAAATCTTTCTGCGTCGCTTTTGACTGTATGTTGGCATGGATCTTTTCTCGCAGCGCTTGCAAACTGTTGCGAAGATTTCGAGCCGCTTTCTTCGGCAAGAGTTTGGTGATCAAGAACTTCTTTTCTTCACAGCTTAAAAATAAGAAAAATAATTACAAATAAACAAAACCGTTAGAAAAAGACAGGCAAAAGTTTTTTTTTGCATAAGAAATTTCTGGTAGAAAATCACTTAAACTTTATTCTTACATAGAAATGGTATTCGTATCCAAGTCGACACAACTGACATCCTGCGGCGGATCGTACAAATCGAAGAATCGCGAATCCACGCCAATCAAAAACGGCAAAGGCGCGTTCAAAACATCCGACAAACTCAACGGACACAGCGGAATATAAGGACATTGCCACTTGAAGGGGAAAATACACTACACAAAACCATATCAATCCCATTAGCTTTATCTTAAAGAATAATTAAATATCTATTGTCTTCTATTACCGTCACAACTGCTTCCGCAGTCGCTGTTAACACATCCGGCCGTAATGAGTGGATTAGTATCTTTTGCTCCGTTAGAGCCAACAACATCAGGACCAAGCAGTTATCAGGGCTTAAATTAATCAACAGCTGTCGGAAACTCGCTCCCCTGCAAAAAGAAAATATATAAGAAATTCATGCTCGAAGATAATATACAAATTCAAAAACATAACACACAAAGGCACATTAAGTGATTCAATAATTTAAAAAGTACCTAAAAATAAGGTATCTTATTAACTAACTAAAGTAACTTTAACTTGCACTACAAACTACTATTAACGTATCAGTAATAAATATAACTTTTATATTTATAAGTAAAAAAGAAGTATAATACAAACCAAGTTTAAATAACTAAAATAACGAATGCTAATATTGCGCACTTAGTTAATAAAAGTTGGAAATACTACAAATCAGTATAACGAATATTAATTTTCAGTATTAGAATGTATTATCGGTATTATAAACGTTGAATACTGTCAGAAAATAGAAACACAAAAATAGCGCTAAAAATAAGATACACAAGATAATAAAATTGTATAAATAGAACATTCGCCAAAAGAGAAATAGATAAATCAGATTTTACACATTTTCGGTTCGTGCAAGGGGACAACACAATTACCTGCGAGGTATGGGTAAATCTTCCGGGTGAGCTAACGCGATTCTCTCTGTTGGCGTTAACTGAATCAGAATACGAGGCAGCTGAGCCGAAGGAAACGGTATTTCTTGCAGAAAATGCGACACGTACCTTGTATGGTGGAAAAAATACATGTATCAATACGTGAAGAATACTCGAAAAATGCTTGAAAATCGTTGAAACTGGCAATACCTTTCTAAAGGAACGGGATGGGGACCGGTGCAGGATACTTTGTACAGAAACTTGAGAAATTTCTTAAACGTGTCGAAGAACGGCCAATGGGAGAGGATACAAATAGATTTGTTGGAATGAATAGTGCTGCCTTGCGTTTCCCATGGCCTTTCGTCCAATCGCAGCCGTTCTCTGTAGTATAATATTTAAAAAATGATTATTTGCACTATCCAACAATTTGACCTTTGAAAAAAATTCTTTTTGTTCTTTTTTTACCGTTTCTCAGGAGTCAGATTCTCTTCATCATACGGTTCATAGAACGATATCGACGAGCCATAGACTTTCTCAGCTGCATCGGAGACTGTTAAGACAAAGGTTGAAAAAACGGGCGGGGGCGTGGAGGCTTTAGGTGGCCAGCATTCAATGGTGGCGCCCATCGGGAGACAAAACAAAGGTACGGAGTCTGGCAAGCTAAAATACGGTCGGTCTTCTAGTGGATAACGACACTCAATTTCTACAAAATTAGGAAGAAAAAGCCATTTGAGTCGATGAACAGGTACGGAAAAGGAAAAAGTCATCCAAACCTGGTTTGTAGTCCAAGGAATTGGCTTTGTTCATGGATTTTTTATAGCAGAGATAGACGTCGGAACCCAGCTGCAACGGAGAACAATGAAAAACAACAGGAAACAAGCATTAGGCCGTGAAGACACGAGATATGATCATTTTCCGTTTTACCATGCTTTTGTTAAGGTTTTTGGGGATCACACAATAGGCGTGAGGCGGAGTCTCGCCTTTGGAGGTGACAATGACGCACACATCCGTCACAACAAGCTGGTTACACGGAGCGGTGTCTTTGGCGCGGCGGTACGTCAAATAAGTATGCGATCCCGCATTGTTCACGTTGGCAGGTCGCCCATACGGAGTGGACAGCAACACCTCCGAATCGCTCATAACACGCTCCTTTCCCTGATATAAGACTCTGGAAAAAGAAATTAAAAAATACAATTTAATCAAGGATAATTTTAATAATAAAAATACATAAATAATAAATACGCTTAATTTAACTTAATATAATGACACGGCAACACGCGAAAGCCTTCGTCGATTCTTGGACAAAGAATGCTAAATAAAAAAGGTAAAACGCAATAAATTAAATAGACAAACAATAAAAATAATAATAATAGACAATCACTTCGTAAAAGAACGAACTATCTCCATTTTCGTGCCCAAATTACGATTATGATTGATTTTTCGTTTCGAAATATTTAAGACTTAAAATTAGGATACCCCGGTATACGAATTAACTCGTTCCTTGTCCTTTCTTACCCAGATAGCCATTTTGATAGAACTAACGTTCGCAAATCGCACTGGAAATACTATGAGATATGATATTATGACGGTACAATTTATTAATGACCTTGTTCTTGTCCCTTTCGTACCGAAATGACCTTTTCATAGCAGTCTCCCTTCGCACATGGCATTTAGAGATAGCAAGAGAATTGGAACTGTCACACCCCTGAATCACAAATGATTTCGTTGTTCTCTTTCGTCGGCTTGGATGTCATTCTTGGTAAGATTTCCATTCAGATATTGCATTTCGAGATAATACATGACGTGAGACTAATCAAACACCGATCTCCGAACTATTCCGTTCTTCTTTCCTTTACGTTCTTACGCAAGGGCCACTTTACGGTTCTGACAGGATTTTCCTTTCGATATCGCATGCAAAAATTAAAAGAAACACAATTTCAGAAATACCTGGCTTAACATACGGTAAATTTGCTAAATTTTTCTTTCAAATCCTTTTTGACATAAGTAATGATTCCGATCGAAATTTCATTGAGAAACCACAATTCGAGATAATCGACACTCAAATGAACGAAACACAGGCTAGAGCGACAGTGCTCGATGATGTGAATTCTTAACCGAAAGTATAAATCGCCAATTAAACTGTTGATCTCGAAATCTAACGTCAAGCCAGGTCGACAAAATTAAGTTGCATTAAGCCTCAGTGAAATCAAAATAGAACTCTGCTTTTAAACTGTTTGGCAACATATTGCACAATTCACCTTGACTCTAATCTACCTTCGCATTTTTGACTCCACAGAGTGTCTACAATCACCCTGAAGGATTTAAATACCCCAAACAACATTCTTCAGCTAAACAGTTTCGTAACATGGGAAATTCGTAAGTCGCGAAGTTGAAACAGGCCTTCTGTTTAGTTTTTGTAAAAAAATGAGGCAAAACTCCCTATCCTCAATCCACGACATTCCTAACCATGAATGTTCCAATCTTTACCCAATTTTAGCATTCCTTCATTGAAATAAAAGAATCCATCTTGCTCATGCAATGCTCACGTTAACCAAGACCTCAAACACATTTTCTAGCATTGCAGATGGCTGCACAAACGGCAGCAGTCCTTGGAGAATTGCCGAAAGGAAAGATCCATTGCACTGCGGAACTGTACTAACTAATCCAAAGATCTTTCCATCAGTCGAAGTCTGCTTCAAACGTTCAGCCATTATATATAACCAAAACAAACCAATACTCTAGTTTTATTCAGAGGAAAGTCCAGTAGTTCTTATAAATGCGCAATAACGTTGTATAAAAAATAAAAAAAACTTTCAATACCAGTTCACGCTGATATTTTTAAGAAAAAATGATGTTATAATCGCGGGAACTTCAAAAATTTACCATTTGCAACCATGAATCTTTCACTCTACGACCAATGAATAGCTAGGAACACTAGAAGTGAAGTACTTAGCGTTATGGAGACCGCTTTTCACGATAAGTACTGTGCGTGTAAACTAGTCTGCGACTTTCTTCGCAATTTGTCATGACTTTCCCCTAATTTTCTTCTTTTACGACTACAATTCATCCCAATAATATTTATCTTTCTAACCCCTCAATTTAAAGATTTAATTTGTTTAATTTTCCTAAAAGCATTGAAGAATTTAATATAAGGCACGGCAATATGTCGGTTCCCGGGCATTTTTTTAGAAATACTAATCTTACCCTAAATCCACCAACGGAGGATGTTCCCGACTTCTTCTGTAACACAAATACACTTCAGGGCTTCGGATACTTCCATGATTCAAGTCCGCCGACAAACCTGTCAAAACCCATCCACGTAAACATTATTCCACACTAAAAAAATGCTCTTTTCGATATTTTTACCTGTCGGGGTGGTTTCCACGCATACGAAACCGGCCGGAACAGCTTCCCCCAAGGAAGGAAAAATGACAGTAATATCCGTAATGGGTGCTTGATTATAAGTCTCTTTTAACGAGCTTCCGTCGAAGGAATATTCTTCCAAAGGCTGTGGATTATTCGACAATCCCGCCACTACAAAATAATCCGCGACACATTTTTCGTCCATGGCTGTTGAAATATATCTACTTATACGGGCCTAGATAAAAACAAGTCGACATGAATACAACTACTGCCTGGGACTTTACATCAGGCCCCCCCCCCCCCTGTACCCGATAGCACGCGTTGGGTAACATTTGCCCAAACAGGCAGGTGTTATACAGCAACCCAGCGTTATGGTCCGCTGTTCGCACCACACCTGGCTATCAAGGTGGCAAGGCTGCTTGACACAACCAAAAGGGCCTTTCAAGACATTTGCCTCTAGGCTAAAGTGACTCATCCTATCTCCCCCTTTTGTTACCTGTGTACTAGTGAACTTTCTAATGCCAACACTGGCTGTGTTAATTCATGCAAGCGACAACAAAAACTGGGCCAAAAATTGCTCTAAAAAAAGCGAATGAAAGGATTTGACGTTAACGAATGACACAAATCGATTAAATAACCTTGAGGAAAGGCAGCTGATTCTGAAATTTCGTTACAAGCGCTTATCACAGGAAGTTAGAGATGAGAGTGTTAATCGACTGGGAATTCTTGTGTAACTGAAGCTCGGGGAAGGAAATGCAATTTTTGCATAATCGCAACAGATTGGCAAGCCTAATCCTTCCCTGGAACCTGAGAACATACATACATATACAAACATGAACTCCTATCATGTGGTGAAAGTGATGCGATAAAGAAAAGTTATCCTATTAGCATAGAGAAAACTTTTGTTTTCGGAATTAGAGCATTCTGTGAGGTAAGAAGTGAAGGTCGGGACTTACAGTTAAGCGAATCGAGGGAACATAGCTTTGTTTCAGGCTTTAGAGTGTAAATGTTTCGTTCAACTGGCTTAGGCACCTCACAACACAATTACTCATTTGTTTTCATTGCACTGAAGGAGCTCAGCGACAGAAAACAGCACACAGCTCCACCAAGCTTCATGCTTCAGCAACATAGACCCCCCTCACGGGGAGATTGCGGGGAATTTCGGCCGTAAGACTAGCCTGCACGCCACCTGTTAGGGAAATTAATCAACGCAGCGGGAAGTCCAATTGCGGTTTGAAGGGATGTTTGGATTTGGTCTGATTATAAATCATTCGGAGTATTTGGAGAATTATTTCATGGAAGTGAGACCAAGAAAACGATACCAGCGGTAATAAGAATACTTCAAATAAGGTCAAATTCTTGGAAAGCTGTTTCATAGTAAGAATGAGTAAAACAAAAGGATGATTTATTTGCCTGGTGAGGACAGGTTCTTTGACAAAGCGGAATGGTTCGAAATGCTTCGAACTGCAGCACAATAGGGCGTATGCCAATCTTAGTACATAGTTCTCCCCGGTAGGACAGAGCCGCCATTGTTCGAACCACTGTTTACACTAAGCACTGTCAACAGTATACGACCGACGTTCTTATTTTCATACTTTTTTAGTAAGCCGTGGCTAACTTACATAGGAAGGATGAAATGTTTCGTAAAACGTTGTCTGTCGAAAACGGAGAGCAAATTCAGCCAATTTAACACCACGTGAACCACAGATGTAAACATAAAACAATAACAATGGTTCGAACAATGGCGGCTCTCCCCTACCGGTGGGAACTATGTACTAAGATTGGCATACGCCCTATAACTAACATAACGGAAGGACACATGCAGTTGTGGCACGAATGAGAAAAAACCCAGAAATAATTACATTCGCTTACTGTAAGAAAGTTAGGTATCCAGAAAAGAATTGGGTATACACCTACCACCAATCTAACTCGAACCATGCAGCTTTACTGAGGTGTCCATATGTCGTAGTAACTTGAGATGATTATACCTGGATAAGGTTACCCAGGAGTAAGGCCCCTTAATGTGAACGTGGTTACAGCATGGGAAACCTTGATATCTATTTCCGTAGCATTTTTCAAAAGTCCGAAGGGATCCCCTTACCCAGAAGTCATTTACCAGTCGATTTCACTCATGCGATAAAGTAAAAAGAGTGAAAAACCTTTTTATAAAACTGCACCGTTTATAAATGCATAAATACAATACAATGCGTCCGATAAAAAGCAACAAGACCAAGTTGAGTCAGAATAAAAACTAAAACAAATTGGCATAGGAGATGCGAGGAACAACTGTGGACCCGCTCCTCACAAACTACTCGATAACGTTCTTTTTTTTCTTTTTCTTTTAAAGAACATAATTTAAATTTTCACTTTCCCCCGCAAACTGCCAAACTTGCTAAAATCGTCCTAATAAAATTAGCCTTGAGGCCATCAACAATAACTTATGCTGAAAACTCGTATATCTCCTCTAAAATTCTTGAGGTGAGCGAGCTTGTGTTCTATTTTAAAACACCATGTTCAGACTTCTGGTTTAACAATAAATTAAAAGTAGCTCCTGCTTTGTAATGCTGGAGGAACACAATCACAAATAAAAATGGAAAAGAAAATGGACAGGAGTTTTATTATGCGCAGGACGGTTCCCCACGCAAGTTAAGTGCCTGCATGTGGGAACTCATGTCGGACAATGACGCTTGCGTCAAATCCAAGTCTTGATGGATTGCGGACGGAAATGCGATGTTACCACACAGATCCCTCACAGCATCCGAGTGGGGTTGGTTGTTGTGGCTCTCCAGGACAGATGCTGGCAAACGGGGAAGTACTTGTCGGTCTTCACTTTCGTCATCCGCCGCGTTTTCCGCCGAACTGCTCGAAAACGCAGACACGGAAGAGACTGGACGACTTCCTTTCCGTGATCTTATTGGATGTCGGCCCAAACTAGAGAATATGATACAGATTGGAATTAGAAAAGAATACTTACTACTCGTAAAGGGAACATTTTTAAAGAAAACTCCCGCATGTATGTTACTACGTCTATAGGGGTTATTCAAAAGTAGTGTTCTCGGATGCTCGTTAAAGGCACTAGTAGAGATGCAGTCATTGTTCGTACCCTTGTTGGCCTTGTACAGAGTAAGTATAAACTTTGATAAGTAAGTACATACTTTAATCTTATACATAGAGTAAGTATATATAGTGGAGTCCGTTTATAACAATGGGCTCGGGACTGGACAGGAATTATCGGTAGAGGCGGACTATCCTTATATCAGGACTTGCCTTTAGATCAAGCCGGAAACCACCAATGAAATAACAAAGCGTAGTCCCATAATTGTATTATGGGTTTATTATTTGTGGTATCACAGACTGTGATACACCAAACTGCTTTGCAATTGAGTCTTACGTTTGATTGTTTTTAAGTACAGTGGAAACCGGATATAACGAAATCGAAGGGACCGAGAATATTTTTCGTTATAACCGAAGCATGCAAAAAAAATGAAAGTCGCAATAACCTAGACAGTATTCAAGTTTACGCCGATACACTGGCAGTCTATTCCGTTATAAGAAATAAAGTTTGAATTTCCGTTCATTAATATTAACATTTAACAATACATTTTCATAGAATGATTGATAGCTTTTCTTTTTAAAAAATCTGAAACTTTTTACTGTCCTTTTTATTACAATGTTATTGACATGTTCTTCTATGTCGCCAAGCTTCTTTCTGTGCTTCTTCTCCGCTCTGACTTTTCCGCCATTGCACCGGTAAGAAAGAGAACTTACTACCGATGGGGCAAGGAAGACAAAAACTTGAATACTGTATAAGGTAGGGGCTCAGCTAACCCTCTAGAAGCATTTCCATCAGTTGTACGCACTAGTGGGGGATGCTTGGTCAAAGGGTAAGAGTTGGCAAGAAGGAGAGCGGAGTTTATGCCGAGTTTTTTTTAATACGGAGAGGGTAATCCGAGACTTTGAAGCAGAAAAGGTTGCTTTGTCGGTTCGAAGACCGAAGATCTTTTCGTTATAACCGATATTTTGTTTCGTTATAACCGAAGGAAAACGTATGGAAAGAGATAGGATTTTGTCGGGACCGACATGTTATTTCGTTATAAACGATATTTCGTCTTAACCGTTTTCGTTATAACCGGTTTCCACTGTACTGTAAAACCACAATTTTCACTCGTTGGGCAGTTTTTACAGTTGTCCTCTTTTTCCATCTTTTCTACACAATTTTCATCGCTGTACTGTACGTTGTCATCGAGCAGAGTCAAAGATGAAAGGTTGTGAAAGCTGTTTACATCAAAATTGTAAAAGCATGTTTTAACTCTTTCGTGGAAATTGTCGGCTCCAATGTTTTAAAAAAAAATAGAGTTTGTCTCAGGGCATCGGTATAACCGAAGCTGAAAACCATTGCAAGATACCCCACGGGGCATGAAAATTGTATCGTTATAGGCGGATTTTCGTTATAAGCGGACTTCATTATCATTGGATTAAATGGGACGAAAATGGGACCGTAATTTTTTTCTCGTTACGCGCGGATTATCGTTATATCAGGAATCGTTATTAGTGGACTCCACTGTACTGACGTTGTAAGCCAGTGGTATCCTAGTGACACTGATATGCAAAAAATGACACGAACAACGGCAGCTGCTCCGCTAGAGCACCTACCAGCGCTATTGCTCTTATTACAAAGTAGGGTTACTTTGTAATAAGAGCAATACAAAGGGTCTTTCGACCGGAGAAACCTTCCGGAATCATGAGAAATAAGATAAGATAGTGTTACCTTTTACGTCTTAATGACACATTGTTGTTATTATTCGGGCTAGGCTCCAAGTCTTCTTCGGAACAAGTCTCCCATTGTCCTGGACTGGATCCCAAATCTTCAACGCTGGAATGGACATGGAGGGAATGGGGAACGGCCTGAGCTAAGGTCCTGACTCGACCTTTGGCTAACGGCGTAGAAGGCACCGCTTCTTTGCGTTTACGTGGCAAATCTTCGTCGATTTCGACAGAGGAAGGGCCACCCATGGCGAGATACGGATCACAGTCTCTGCTACAAGTACTGAGAGCTGCATTAGGTAACGTGTAGCTTCCTTTTGGCGACGTCGGAGAAGCCTTCGAGGAGCGGGTGTCGGTAGGTTTGTACTTGTATTCGGCGAGGTTGAGGACGTATTTTTTCCCGTATGCTGGTAAGGTAGCTGCTTGCGGGGGACCTTCTTCGAACGCGGCTTTTTGACTGACACCACTCGCCCGCCCTCGCTCTCTTTGCCAGCTGTACGGCAAGTCCGTCTCGTCATCCAAAGCGTCGTCGCTGCCATCATCCTCCACGAAAAATGTATTGCTGTTCGTTTCGTCCAGTTTCGACAAGGTCCGACCATACTGCGGTGGTCTGTAGCTGACCACAGAAACAATAAAGAAACATTAAAATTAACGTAAGAAATGACATAGCAATGAGAGTCAATGGCATTTTGTACGAAAACGGCGCTGCCTACTCAAGGAACTTTAGTAACAACACGAGCTACTAAACACGAAAAAAAATAATTTCCTGAAGTAAATAGACGTCTGCTTTTCTAGCATACATTGATGCCAAAACAACATGCTGCTGCAACAGAGGACCTATAATGGCGTCTCTCTCAATATTGCGCTCTAGCGACTCGTAAATGAAGCTCACATCGGAACAAACCTTGCAAGATAGAATTCTTTTTCCTAATTGGCTGTGCAAGTAAGATACAAGTAATGAAGTAATAAAATTTTACTTATTACGATGCAAGTAGTTCGTGAATTACTATTTTTCTGGAAAGTATGGTAATGTTCGTGCGTATGAAAGTGTTTCGCGCTAAGGTAAACTTGCTTCCAAAATATCAATACACAGTGAAGGGACAACAACGCAAGTATTATTAGGAACTTTTCTACGAAATGCCTTCTTCTCTTCTAATATTCAAGCAGTTATTGCTTCTCGGGTTAATTACAAAATACTGATCAGAACACATGAGTAGATCCATCGCTTTATGACCAGAGTCCTTGACATGAGTCCGTCGTTTGCGTTTTTGGCTTATGCTCAACGAAAATACACTAGAACAGTTCCTTCTAACTACGACCCGACTTCTAAAGCATTAAAGGAATTATCATTTAATTGGCTAAGAAATTAGTGCCTTAGCTTTGTAGAATGGCGCGTCCATAAAAAGACCATCTTAGTCATGGAACTTTGAACCGCTTTTCACTGAAGCTCGAATGCATATAACACACAAGAAACCCGTGTTCTTACTAAACGGCCATTCATTACGGGGCTTGATGCTTGTGGGAACTTACGCCTGGGGTACACGATCTTCCCCGAGGGTGTCGAGTACCGTACTATACGAATGCCATGTATTCGCTAAAAGACTTACCTAAGCTGAGGAGACTCGCTCCATCCATCGCCTCCTCCACGTTCTTCAAGGAATGCATGTGAGTAAGAAAGACGTGAATCAAGCTCCGATTTGGGGTCAGTTTGAGTTTCGGAGTCAACTAAAAGTGACGCCCTGTGCCTACCCGCCGCCGAACGACGAGCAGATGCTCGCGGAGTGAAGGTGGAGCGCATTAAGGATTGATGTACGTTCGATCCACCTACGCTCCACGCTCGACGATGACTCAGCGACGAAGATGCCGAGGCTGAAGCGGTGGGCGTACCGGGGCTGTCGATATCTTCACTAGGTGAAAGCTTGGATGGATGCAAAACGTGGTTAATATAACCTGCACCTGAGTCGTCCACTTCAACCATAACTTTGGCTTTCCCTTGCTGAAAAGTGAAATAAAGTTATTTAATATCTCGTGACACATAATACGTGATACAATGAAAAAAGGCAACATACTTCGGCGTGAGTGGGCGACGTCGGTTTCTTTTTGCTTAAGCGGGAAATGCATTTACGGTACGCTTTCGGCTTCACTGACAGATACCTTTCTCTCCTGTGACGTAAATGAAATTTAAGTTTAATAATTCTATAACAATTATTCTGTACAATAAAAACATTTTTATTGTTTCCAAAGTTTCCAAATGCCTTCTTAATTCATTTTTTTTTATCTCGGTTACCTGGATAAATCTCTGGCTTGTTGCTCTAGAATGGTTTTCAGTACAAGGAGTTCTTCGTGGAGACTGTTGACATGCTTCAGCCGTTCTTCGTAATGAAATCGAACTTCTTCAGCGTGCAAAAGTTCCGCTCGGCGTCTTTTCAACATTTCTTGTTCCATAAGATGAGGTCGGCTCGTGGAAGTATGGGACGCAATGCCTTCCATGTGTCGGCGTACTTCTTGTCTCCAACTCGCCTACAACGACCATGACCATGAAACCCCCACTAATTTATAAGGCTTTACTGTGGCCTTTGTGTTAAGACAACAGGTGAAAGAGACACAAAAGAACACACAAGCAACACAGACACAGAGACCCTGCTGCACAGTAACGAACGAGGCCAAAGGAAGAGAAGGTCAAGTGCTGGAGAGAAAACCCAGGAAGCCCAAATCAAAGGCAAAAGAAGCGGCATACTTGTTCCCCTCTGAATTTCTCCCCCTCCCCTTTGCCCACCAGCTCGGATGCAGCGATGCGGAGGTGGAGTAAGATGGTGCCAAAGTTGGGCCGATTCCGCGGTTTGGGATCCCAGCACATCCTCATCAACAAGAGGAAGCCGGCCGGTACACCTTCGGGTAACGGGAGTTGCAGCGAGTGCGAACCCACGCCGTAAATGATCGCCGAAGGATCAACGCCCCGGTAAGGTGTTTCGCAAGTTAGAAGTTCCCATAAAACCACTCCATAAGACCTGAGGCAATCAAAATCGTTTTACAGAATTTTTAATTATTTTTTTCTTTTCTTTCTTTCTTTAATTATTATCTTTCTTTCTTTTTTTTGCGCTTTATGCCAAAGCACAACAAAGGGGTGAAAGCCATTAATTACCAGACATCCACTTTTTCGGAGCAAGGCTCCTTGCGCATCATTTCTGGCGCCATCCACGCATACGTGCCGATGAAACTCATTTCCACGCTATTATCGGTCCACGCTCGGCATGTCCCGAAGTCACTGATTTTAACAATATTATTTTCCGCAATCAGCACACTGTCAAAGATACAATTCCCGTTCATTAGTTACAACGCTAACTGGAAAAATTATTTATTACAATGGATGTACGAGTTACTTTGGACTTTTCAGGTCACGGTGAATGATTCGATGATCATGAAGGTATTTCATGCCGGCTGCGATCTGGACAGCCCAATCTACCATGAGTCTCGGAGGTAGCTCGGTGCCTTGCTTGAGCAAGTTGTACAATGTACCATTTGGGCAATAATCCATAACAATGGCGTACACGGGAGATTGAGTACAAACGCCCCTACAACGAAAATTAAATCAGAAAATGTGTTGTTCACATTGAATCAAAACGCACGCGAATTTACAACATTCCACATCTCGTTCATCCACTTCGTTCTTCTATAACAAACTCCCTTAGCCATTCAATATAGAATAATAGAAATTTTTTAGAAAAATTATCCATTGGAGCACCAAATTAAGTGAGATCTCATGACAGAAGTAAAAAAAATCTCCTTGTTGACCATTATGCTCTTGACCATCCAAGAGCCTTCAATGTATAAAAGTCAATGGAAGTCTTGATTTTAAAACTGCATTATAGGCGATACGAGTTGTAATTATCGAAGATTATATGAATGACATAGCACGATGGAGGGCTCGAGAGCTGGGCAAATTCAATTGATTAAACTTGACCTGAATTTAATTTATTTTCATTGAATCTGAATAGGTTCGTTTCATTAAATTTGACTTGAACTTGTCAGAAATATTGTCTAATTCTTGAAATGAATCAACATAGGAAATGATTGAATTTGTAGGATTAACTTGGGGAAAATAATTGATTTTTTAAAAATTACTTCCAACTTTTATTTTCATCCCGACGGTGTTCAATACCCTACAGAAGGAACATGTATGGGTCTTGCAAACTCATACGCACTACTTTAGTTCACTCTTTCCTCTGAGACGCAATGAAATTCTCATGTCACTTGTTTCGCTTACTTTATTTAACTTTATGCAACCCCCAAAATTCAAAATGATCCTATTAAATTGACTTAAATAAAAAATATTCAAATGAAACTGACTTAACATTTTAAAAATGATCTGATTTCAATTGGATGTCAGATTGTTGCTTCTCATTTGAATTGACTTTCCTTGAATTTGCTCACGTCTGGAGGACTCTACCAGGGAACAGTCTCCAATATAAATACAAGGCACTTGAGTAACAATGTTGCACTCGTGGGCGCTCCGTGGCTACACGGCTTGTAGGCGTGCCACCCAGGCCAAGTACCGTGTATTTAGAAAAACCACAAGTTGAACTCCACGATTACGGTAAACTTACCTAAAACGGATAATGTTCGGGTGCTGCAACTGCCGCAAATGTCGAATTTCCGTCTCCTTCCTGTCTCTCACTTTCTTCACTGCGACATATTCATTACGGTAGCGCCCTTTGAAGACAGCACCTTGCGCCCCGGAGCCTAGCCATTCCAAGTCTTTGATTTGTTCAAACTGAATCTCCCATTCATCACTTTTCGCATTTTTGTTCATAAATGTCCACATCACCGGTCGCAAACACCCAAAGATCCCATCAAACCAGCTACTACTTCGTTGCGGTAAAGGCAGCGTGTTGTTATGAGGTGACATGGCTCCACAAACGGCCGGTCCTCCTGGAGCTGAGCACACTTCCGCTTGAATTGGTAATTCTTGAGGTTCGGAGGATGCTGCTGCACCGTTAGGCGGTAAGGTACCATCCGAACTGCCAACACCACATTTCAAAGAAAGTTGTTAATATTCAACACATTCAAACACGTACTCCAAATAGAAGGGAAGAGTCCAAAATCCCTCATTTAACCTTTAAACCCCCCTGTGGGTAGTCTCAAATTTTTCTCCTTTTCCCAGCCCCTTCTCCCTTTTTCTCCTGTCTCCAAAGTCTTTCAACCTTGAAACAAGCCATTAAGCTAACAAATCATGGGAATTTTCCCCGCCGTTACCGTCAGCGCCCGAATTAACTGCGTTGACGTCGTTCAGGTTATTCCAGTTCTTTTTTGTGTGATGAAGGTGCATTTATGGCTACAGCGTCGCATTTCATTGTTCTATCTTGTTCCTCGTTTTCATTCCTCTCTTCTCTTTTCCGTTTTCAATGCCAGTATGAGGTCTAGCTGCTATTGACCATGCACAAACACCTGCCACAGGTGAGATAGGAACGCAAATGTGGAGCTGTCTTCGCCTCTCAAAACAGCAGAACATGCTCAAACCCCCTTGTAGGTCGGTTAACCTCACTCGCCATATATCAGCATATATAGCCATCATTCCCTACCCCGCCATGCGATCTATCGGTCTATTCCTCCATCAAGGGACTGTATTGCATCAGCAACAATGAAAACCTGGCGCCTGTAAGTAGCACAACCCATCTGAAGGTTCGTTGCTAGTCGAGGGCGACTTGACTTGACCGCAAACCGGAAAAGTTAAATGTTTCACTGTTCTTATTTTACCTGGACTGCCCGTAGTGAGGGTGGTACACAAAAAAGACAGCAAAACATGCGCCCATGTTAATCTTTCCATGAGAGTATTTCTTAGAAAAATACGTCTGGACAAAGTACACGGGCCAACTTGGGAGTCCCAACGCCACCAAGACACAAAAGAGAAAGTACGTTCAGTATGTAGGCTACTGTAGGAAACTGGCCGTTGGCGCCCAGGTTTGGAACGTTCTACGCTACGTAGGCAAAGACCGCGTTTGCACGCCAGACCGACGTAAGAGATGCGTGGGTGGATGGCTTACGAAAAGACGAACGATGGCCTGGGGGCGGGGGCTCCTAAGTAATTCGAGGTGAATGCACAGTTCTATCGTTTCACACTGGGCGCAATACATTCTCATGGCCAATACTGCGATAATGACAATGGGTACACAGGCGTGGACAAATATAGCAACTTACCCGTTTTTGCATAGGTTTTGCACTTGTATGGAAGCAGGGACGTTACGCGAGTCCCGTGGGGCAGATTCCATGATGGCGCCTTTTAATCCAATGTACTTTCTGTGGCAACGTTTTCCCCACTTTCACTACACGTTTTGCGCACTGTATCTAAAGTAACGCACGGGAAAGGAAAGAAACAAACTTGTCAAATGTCTTGAAAGGGAGGACAACAGAAACAATGACTGAATGGCTACGTTTCCCCCACCACACGATTTAACTCCAAATGAGGTAACTCTTGTTCTCGTGAAACAATGAAGCTAAAGAATGTGGAACGTGTTTTCAACAACTGTGTTTGACGTTCGCTAGAAAACGAAAAGCTATAAAGGCCTTTCATAACGCTGATAGATAGCGTTTTCGAGGTAGTCGCGCGATAAGCGCCTAGGACTTTAATCCAAACCTACTTGATAAACCAACCTAACGGAATGCGACGCCTTTTTATGGGCTTCTCACACAAGAAAACGTGCTTTTTGTTCCCAACAACCGAGTCATCTCAACAAAACAAGAGAAAACTGACACTTACAATTATGGTAATTGGAGCAGTTCTCAAATTTTGCGCCCCTCCAACTACACATACACAAAATATAAATCTTACAAACAATACATTTGTCACATATTCGCACTATTTAGGAAAAAATCACTATGCACTAAAGTTAGGCATGTAAATTCACCTATTTTTTGCATACGTATTTTAAAAAAAATGCAATTCTTACAACTATATTTTTACAGCTGATTTTTTAAAATAAATATAATATACTAAAATAGTTTCCATAAATAGTTTTTAGAAATGAATTATTGAAATACATTTTTACAATTGAATTTGTTTTAAAACGTTTTTGCAACTGAATTTTTCGTACATTTTTACGACTGAACTTTTTAAATACACATTTACAACAATATTTTTTATAAATAAACCGCTAAAAATCAATTTTTCTACATTGCAAGTTACTATCAAACTAATCATTTCCTTTATGGAAACTTGACGATTTATTTTACTTGAGTAAAACTTGAGTATATTTACTTAAACTTGAGTATTTTTTTTCATTTTGGAATTTTTCAGTCAAGTTATTTTAAAGTACACATCACAACTGAAGTGGTAGGGACTTGAAAAAAGGGCATACAACTGAGAAAATAGTTCATGGAAGAAATTGGAAACGCACTCTGTGAGTAACTGGAGGAGAAAATAGATCACCGCATATTAAGGACGCTGTTAGAAAGCTAGACGAACAGCAGATGGACGCCAAGATTCTTTGTACACCGGAGCCGATTTGGAGACCCCTTGTTATTAAGGACACGCTTTTACTATTGAAATGCGTAGCACCAGATTACAGTTATCCGATACACCTAGTGCCAAATTCTCCGAATCCCAAATGCCACTACCACCAACCTGTCCCGACCCGCGCGACGACTCGCGCGTATAAAGGTCGCCGCCAGTGGAGAAGGCGCGTAAAAGCGCATGTCCGCGTCCAGTAATGCTCTTGCACGTGGATCAATACTTGCTTGAATGAAGGACAACAACTCGACTCCTTACTTCTCCTATCAGTTCGCACTTTTATTTCTCCCCTTCTCTTTCGATTCAAACTTTTATTGCATTTCCTCCTCCCCCTTCACTTTCGCTGGGCGCAAGCAAACTACAAATCCCTTCACTTCTTAACTCCCAGTCAATCTAACACCAACTAGTGGCTATTTCCCGCTAAAAAAATATAAAATATATTTTTAAACCCTTACCTAATTGCGCCAACGGGGAAGTTGCCAGTCCAGAACTTTAATTTTAGAAAAAAATAAAATCCGCTAACGTCTCCAATATCGGCAATGGTACGCAGTACAAGACAAGCTAATCAGTAACCCACTTCCCATTGCAATACCCTGTTTATTACCACGAGCACAATTCTAATCATCCCACACATTCTGAACCACATCACAAAGGCATTTTTTTTTCAAAATAAATGTTTTTCCCCCATCTAATATGTATCCCAATCGCCAACCAGGCTTCCGTTAACTTGCAAGTTGCCCCACAGTGTATATCCTTTTGTGGAGTTGACTTGGCTTTTCTAACACTCGCAATGTAGCACAGAGAGCTCAACTGCCTTAATCCAAGGTTAAACACTGTCACGAACACTGGGTGAAAAAAAACACCCGTTTTCCCTATAATGAAAACACACGATTAGACTGACGCCACTCAGATCGACGCTTGCACCCAAAGTACATCTAGCACGTTCGATAATTCAATGTTAACGTTAGAATTAGAAGGGTAAAAGAGTCTTAGTCAGGTGCCGGAGCGTCGAGCAGCTCGCAACGACGACGACGAACAAGGTGTGATGGCGGCCCTGGGCTTCACGGTACAGGTGTGTAGTGTGCCTCCCGGCAATGTGCCCATGGAAACGTAGCAAAGAAAGAGAATAATAGGAGAAGGAGAAGGTAGGAAAAGGGGGAGAGAGGAGATAACGATTCGCATCCGCCTTCCTTGAGTCTTTTCTGTTATCAAGAAATACAGTAGAAACTGTAAATCCCTTTTTTTAAAAAATAAAATAAAAAAATCCAGCCATTGTACGGTTTGCTTTTTTTAAAAAATTGCGGTTTCCTTTTTGTGACATCTCTAAACCCTCTTTCCTTCCATTGTGTGCAGAAAATCAAGGTTACAGGACTACAGTATCTACGTCATGGATGCGCCCAGGCAAGAAATCCGGTAGTTGCTAGGTCGCTTGGGGTTGAAGCTTCTTCTTGACCTATGACGTCGGAGCGAATTCCCAGAATCCTGACCCGCAATAGGATCAATATCGGTAGTGGAGCCTTCCAAGTCCTCCCCCCACTTTCGGGGTATCGGAGTTTTATAAGGCCAAAGGGGCCATTACCAGAATGTCTGCGACAATATCGGTGGTGGGGTGGTCGAGGCTGGGAGATTGGCGTGTGAATGAATTTGGGGGGTTTATATTTGAGGTACGACGTAATGTTCTTTAATCTTGGGGCAAAGTTCAGGGTTTTTTGAGTTTGACAAAACTGGTTGGATTGTTATCAGCGAAAGGAATCTTGAAATAAAACGAATTTGGACTTAAGCCTGCTCATTTCCCGATGGAGTTTCAAAGATTTCTTGGGGGGATGGGGAATGAAATAATGGCTTGACATGATGAGGAATGTGGAGGTTGGAAGCAAACCGGAAGGTGCGCTCTGAACCTGTCACATTGTTTCGGAGTGAGTCACCAGGATCGGACCGGCTCCACGTTTCTTCCCTCGTGGTGTTTTCTACCTGAGTGGATGAAGTATGGGGCCTGTCAAAACGTTACTGTAGAGTAGGTTCTAAAGTTACACCAGGTCTCAACCGGAGCGATTGTGGGTAAAAGGAAGTTCAAATGAGGAGAGTATTCTTGTTACGCGGTACCGGACCACGCTTATACGCGCGTCCCATGAGGGCTTGCTGGTTTATTTCATTGGTTTCCCCTGTTTCTAGTGTATTTCTTGCTAGTCAACTTTATTTTATTTAATCGTGTTTACGTATACTCTGAACCTTTCGATTTTTTTTATATTTGAACGTACTATTATAAAAATATAAAAACTCCCTAACCCGAACTGTAGCGCATTTCCTGCATGTGTTGTACCAAGTTTACTAGCGAAACACTCGAGAATAGCTAAAACAAAAAGATATCGGTTTTTAGAATTGCGGATAACTTCTTTATTTTCAGTTTGATTTCCAATAGAATTTTTTATCAATGCCTTTTCGCGTTCCTCTTTTTCTGCAAAAGTAAAACTTTCAAATTATTGCAGGTAAACGTATTCATTTAAAAACAGATTTTGATATTCCGCCTTTTTACAAAGCTATTGTACAGAAATACCGCAAATGTGGAGTTTTTCTGTTCTCAACTGAGTTTTAATATAAGCAGTTTTCGAAGCTTTTCTTGGAATATATCGACGTCTTCAGGGATTTTCTACGCGTATGGTTGTTAACTTATTGTTGCCTACCAAGCGGCGTTACTTACCATTGTAAGTTACCCGATTGTCACGGAAATTGTACGTACAGTACTGAGCAAAAAATACTAAGGGAAATGGGACACTTCAGCACAAAGCCGGTCCTTTCACTGCGGAAAGCTGTCCTGGTTTATTACGTCACTGGCACTTTCTAGCCTCCCGCTGAGGGGGAGGAACTGTAGGCTACGCGCGAATTCAAACATCATTTATTCTGTTTTACATTCCACGAAAAAAAGCGTAGAAAAGTCGTATCTCCTCTTTTACTACTAAATAAGTAGGAACCCACATAAAGAGCAATAAGTAATACAACTGGGCAAATTGAAAGTATGCAGAAATTGGCGCGCAAATAGGTTTAGCTGCTGATTGGTAGAACGTCCTGTCACAGGACTCGCGGTGGTGAAAGGGTCTGGCAGCGAAGGGATAGGGCCATTTCAGCCTCGTGTCCCCATAGTTTTTTTTTGCTCAGTACTGTACACTACGAAGAAGGTCTACACAGTTCACCGACATGACACAAACCACCCCGTCCCCGCTGAATTAAATGTGTCTAAAATCGGGACCGTAAGCTTATTATGTAGGTAAGTGGTTTATGTGGTTACCCGAAATGTGGTTAAGCGGGTTTCGAGTATAGTAAAGAAAAGTTTATATTCCAAATGCAACTTCATTTCTTCTCTCCCTTACTGAAGCCAACGTTTGCTTACGTGGATTATAGTCCACGAGATCAGATCAAATCACTTTGACTTCGTCGTTTTGGCGTCAAACCTATCGTAGTTCGAGGTTTTGAATAATGTCTGTAAGGTCTCGGCGTCAATCCCTGGGATAGATAAAGCATAAGGGGAACTCTTTCAAGTGACTCTGGGTTCTTCGACATCTTAATAAAACATGCAGACAGTAGTTCTATTGTCAAGAGCTGTAAAAACAAACAGCAGTATACAAATTTGTCTTAAACTTTTTCAAAAATATCTCATACTTGTTCTAATAGGCATTTCTGACCTCTAACATTAGGGATCGTCCACAAATGGCGCCACCCAAAAATCGCGAATTTTTTACCCACCCACCCCCTTGGTCACCTACCGTCACCTTTGCCGTCACCCCACTCTCTAAAATGGCGCCATTACCTGGTTGACCCCTCTCACAAATTAAAAACGGAAAAAAACAAAAAGTACGAAATCTTGTGTATTACACAAGATTTCCTAATTATATTTTTAAAACAATATTTTACGTAATACGTAAAATTGATTTGCATAGAATCATCGATTAAGTGTAAAGTTATAGGATGGCGTCACTTTCTTGCCAACCCCCTCCCACCCTCTCGTCATCTTTGACTGAACCCACCCACCCTCTACCCGGGTGGCGCCATTTGTGGACGGCCCCTTACAGGCCCGTCGCCAGGATGGGATCGTAGGGGGGGCCAAAAAAATTCTTGGGGGGGCCAAGAAAATGTCA